>SNQJ01S0043324.1:151750-168513 GCA_010110895.2 Picea sitchensis
TGCTTTTCTATCGCATTTCCTCACTAAGGATAACACCAACAACATCATCAAATTTTAAAGTATTTGAACTAGATACAGAGTTACTTACAGCCATGACCATGTTGTTCCATCTTTCTGGAAATGAGCACAAGATTAAAAGAGCCCTGACCTCATCATTAAAGTCCACTTTTATAGAACTTAGTTGATTAGTAACCGTATTAAATTCATTTAAATGATCTTCAATAGACCCACCTTCTGACATCTTCATATTAAATAATCTCTTCATTAGAAATACCTTATTGGATGCTGAGGGTTTTTCATACAATTTGGCCAATGCGCCCATCAAACCCTTTGTTGTATTTTCTTTGGAAATATTGAAAGTCACTGACGCTGCCAGGCTCAGCTGTATCATTCCTAGAGATTTTCTGTCAAAAATATCCCATTCTTCATCCTTCATGGTCATCGTCTTCTTTGTTACTCCACCCAATGGTAGGAATAGACCCTTCTAATATAAATAATCTTCCATCTGCGTCTTCCATAACTGGTAGTTTTGGCCGTTAAATTTCTTGACCCTAAACTTTTCATCTTCCAACATTGCTCCCACTTGAACGAGGAACCCTCTTTTCCTGTGAGTTACCTTTCGATCTGATACCAGTTGTTAGAAAAATAGGACCGTGGAGCAATAAAATAAAACAAATGAGGAAACAAAACTGAGAAGATACACAATACAATAGAGACACAGATTTACGTGGTTCACCCAGTGTGGGCTACGTACACCAGAGAAATTTCCAGGTCCTTCCTTTATTATTATCCAACATATGAAGGGATACAACCTACAACAAACCCACTGTAACTTCCTCTTCTTTCTCTCATAGTCTCCTATCTCAGAATACAATATTCACCATCAACCATAGCCACAATACATTTCCCTCATAAAAGAGGGTTGTCTTCTAGGGAAAAATACCCTAACATAATCTCTATCGTTAGATCTGTGACCTTATAATGAACGGTCTAGATTTACAATGAAATTAAAATATACATTTACAAGGCAATTTTTCCTTCAGGGGCTTCACCCCTGAACCCCCGCTAGGGGCCCGCTTTCCCCCAGACCCCCTAGCTGGGGGATAGCCTCCCCGGACCCCACAGAGGGGGTACCCCCCCTCTGCACTCCCCCGCATGGAAGAGTGTACATACCTCTGGGGTGTAAATACTTCATGGGGTATAAACATGGATGAAAGCAAGGACCACTGAATCAGGAAGATAATCAGGCTCCACAACCAACACCTTCCATAACCAAGGGCCAACAACTTTGTACAAACAAAATAGGAGAATTTAGTCCCAAAACAAAAATATCAAAGACAAATTGCAGCCCTTCAAAGATGATCTATCCTAGAGGAACTTAAATGTTCTAGCACAAGCTGCAATATAAATAAATTCCCCTACAGTAGAGAGGAGTTTCCCTGCAAAATAAAGAGATGATGTTGTGATAGAGGGAATTTCTCCTGCAACAAGGAGTGCTAGATTGAGAAAGTAAATGGAGAGTATGACAGATCCATTTTTTAGGGTGACTACTTTTTGTAAGCTTGAAGTGTTCAAGGAAATATGATATTTTCACCTATGGAGGCATATAGAGGCTCAAAGTCCATCTACTAAGGCTTTTTGGTTTTTTTGAGGATTCGTTGCATAACACAGTGAAAACAAAGGGATTTTTTAGCTCTAGACACTACAAAATCATCTACATAGACTGTTTTGGAGTTGCGATACCAAAGGCACTACAGAATAACCTATCCAGAAACATAATAGGCGCTACAGAATCTGTAGAGTAGATTTACAAAGGCCGTTATGGAATCTGCAGAGAATTTTTACAAAGGGTGTTATGAAATCTGTAGAGTAGTTTTACAAAGGGTGATACACCTACAGAGGAGGTTTATAGGAGGGAGATACAAAATTTACTACCGAATGCACTACAGAATGACGCTAAGAACTAGCCATTACAGTTATAGGTTTTGAATTCATTACTTCCTCTTAACTTTGATGATTTGGAGGGAAACAAATATGAACAGGTGGTAGCTGGAGATCATAATATGATATTGGAGGAAACATGGAACTGGAGAAGATGTGCCCACTTAGCAAGACATGTCATTCATTTCTTTGTTATATTGGTTGCCAACAAGATCCTTGACTTTAGCAGATTGTTAGATATGTTGGTACAGATGTTAGATTAGTATCATTTTGTGGGGTATCCAAGGATAGGAAGTCTAGCTCGCATCTCTAGCTGTTTTCTACTATTTTGATTAAAAATACATTCAATGAATGATAGGTTAGGGTTCGAATGGTTGAACAGAGCTCCCTTTTTTTAATATTTTGACTAAATAGAGATGTTCCCGAGTTATGTAGGAGACCTGAAATATTTGCATTAATAGAAGTCAACCTATTTTCATCATCTTGTTTCTTCTTACTATGAAATGATCATGAACTGATGATCCATATGAGATGTTTTGGTTGTGTTATGATGGATGTTTGATTATAATGTTTCTATGAATGTTTTTTAGTATTTTAAACTTTAAGTTCAATAAGTTCTTGTGACTGAGTTTCTCTTCACCTAGTTGCTTGAAGGCCTAATGCTTATAGCATACTTGTCCACCTTCCTCACTAAGTCTTCCTTCTATTCACCTTTATATTTAAACCATTGAATGAAGTTAATCAAAAAATCATTTTCTTATGCATGCTATACCATAGTTCTTTGTTAAAATATTCTTATGATGAGTTTTTTCCATTTGATCTTTAATCATTAACTTACATTCACAAACCTTTGATGGGTACTAGGATTATCCTCTTGTAATTTGAGGGTGAATCTCAGTGATAACATTCTTTGTGTCATTTCTGGGGAATGAATTGAAGACATTTCCTTGGGATTGAACGACAAAGAATTATTGATTCTGAAGGTGTATAAAAAATTAGTACATTGAAGATTGCAACTTGCACCTGGTGACTCCACTGTTTCAGTTGTGGCTCCCAAAGAAAGACACATGAGGTCTACTCCACATCTACCACTATCAACACCTAAAGTTGACCCATAGAAAATGATCAAGAAAGAAAAGGCCTCTCATGAAGTATTTTCAGTTGTTGTACAAGGTACTTCTAGTCATTTACATGATTCTACTTTTAAAACTCTGGTAGCTTTATCCAATTCACCTCTTTTACCCTCTGTTGAAGTTTCTAGAATTTTGGACTTTGAAAATTTTCTTGTTGAATACTCTTGTTTTAGTCCTCATTTGAAAGAAGAGAGTTTTGAAACCCTTTCCTCTCCTGATATTTTAAAGTGGTTTAGACTAGAAATATTAGAATTTTTTTCTTCTTTAGGCCTTCCTACTCCTCCTCCTATCAAAGTTGATGTGACTAAAGAGGAGGAAATCTCTTTAAGGGATAATATACTTAAGAAAAGACCATTAAGGGTTATTTAAGGACTAATCTACTTAAGCAAAGATCATTAATGATCAAACCATATCAAGGAACTTAAACTATTTATCCTAAGTAAATTTTGAACAATGGATTGATGGATAGTCCTAAGAAATCAAATGAAAACCCTACTTTAAGGAAGTTAAATTAATCATTAAAATAAGAAAAAGAAAACTATATATTTAATCTATTAATGAGAAATAGCAATAGCAGACTAATCTAATTAATCTATTCAATTTCAATGCACAACAACAAGTAAGCAAATGAACAAGCAAACAACTATCCTATAAAAACAAGTAAACAAGCAAGCAACTACCCTATTCAAACTAACCTATGGAAACATATGCAACAAGTAAACTAATAAGCAATCAAATAACTAACCTATTGTAACTTCTATAGCAAGTAAACTAACCAAAACTACTCAACAAGTAACTAATCAAACTAATAATCAAGTGAACTCTATTCTTAAGTTAAACTTCATAATTACTTCTAATTTACGAAAGGAAATGTTAATCTATTAAATTCAAAACATCATGACAATAAAATTAATCAACGACTACTCTTAATCTACGATAAGAAACTATTCTTTAATCTACCAAAGGAAGAAAACTATTCTCTAATCTACAAAAGCAAGAAAACTTCAAATATAGTGTTGATGGGTATGTCTTCAGTGTCTTATAATATCACGATGGAATTTAATCAATGATAACTCAAGATGGATAAACTCAATATTAACTTCCATAGAAAAGTGAAAGGTATGAATTAGGCAATCTAATGAGAACTTGGCCATTATAGAAGAAACATCAACTACCTTGAAAATCCATGTGATTCTTCAACTCATGCATTAATCATCAACAATATGAAAACACTATTCTATTTAATTCAATTGCATTCTATGCTAATGTAATAAAATTCATACTACTATAGACTAAGAACTAAATTCACAAACAAACTTCGAATTAAAATTGCAATCTAGATCTAAAATGGAAATTGCATAAAGTAAATTAAACTAATCCTATGTTAACAATTTAAATTGCATAATTCAATTCCTATTTCTATTTCAACATATAACAAGAGAATTAATAAGCCAACTAAATAGAAAATTAGATAAGAAAACTAGATATAAAATAAATAAGCAAACTATGAATCAAAACTAAAATCAACATTTATCCATCCATCGAAACTTTGCCAAAGAAACTAGTAACTCAATTACTCTAGTTTAACTTCTAATTATCCTATTTCAGCATGCATAAATTATAACTATCATCTAATTATACACAAGGGTTAGTGGCTTAAGATTAAGCTTGTTTCCTATTTAATTAAAGAGACATGGCATATTAACACTATCCTTCATAAGAAACTTGCAACAAGAAGTTGAAACAATTAAACTATAAACATCAATTACACAGTAAATAAAATGATAAAAGCACATGTACAGGAAATAAAAGAAATATCAATTACACTACTCGAATTCACAAGAAAACTAACTAAATATTCACCCTAACCACTGGTGCCCCCCCCAGTAGGTCGTGGCGACTCTTGAACAGTGAATCACGAGATCAAGCAACACGATTTCAACATTTAAATTAAAAAACACAGTTTTACACAAGTTTATGAAAATGTCTTGAAGCAACAAAAACGATGCTAGCTTCTGAACTTAACAATCATTTACTTAGATTAGCTATTTTTTTTACCGTTGTTGTGGTATTTATTGAGGTTACAAGATGAGAGGTTGACAACTAGAAGGGTCGACCTCCTCTAGAAACAATAAATTACACTTAATGTGTTTTAATTGCTGGTGGCTTCTAGAAACTAAGAGAGCCAATAAACACCTAGTATAACAACCCAATCCAAGTTGTAGAAAGATTTTTAGTTGGAGGCCATGATCACAAGAAAAACCCATGTCGTCGATTTTCCCATAACTGGCCACCAATATAACAACTGGCAACTCGCCCATGGTTTTAGTGCAGGATGGAGTGCCAGACACAATTTCAGATGGAGTACCAGATGATTAATTGAAAACCATGAACTTCTCTCAGGAAACGACTCGTATGGGACCTAAATGGGCATATTACGCACAAAACCTATGTGTTGTATTTTTCAGATTCGAATTCATGCTCCCACAAATTAAGATTTAAGTTAGCTTCCTGTAATAGTGTCAGATGAACTACCAGACAAGCTGCTGGATGGAAAAATGCCATGCAATTTTTCCCTGTGACACACAGATCATGCATTATCTCCTTGTAATCATTAAATCATGTCGAATTAAACTTAAAACCATTACAAAAAATCAATTATACATACTTGGTATAAGTTATGGTGATTTGATATAAGAATCCTTCAAAACTTCTTCAAAATAGTAAAATACACATATAATATTGAACAAAAAGGATGTAATCATCATCATTAAATTAACCAAATCATGAGCCCAACATTACCCCCACACCTACGATTTTGTAGGTCCCACTTCAAAAAAACATGAATTGCTCCATGTAACTAGACTCGCTGAGAAGGATTAGCTTTAGAATATTCTCCCTCTTGCCCTCAAGGTTTTGTCTTCTGCCTCTTATGTTGCCTAAATTGTGCCTTGAGGTTGCGATTGGTTTTGGTTGTTTCTTCAACCAACCATTGAATGGAATTCACCTTTGCTTGGAGTATTGCATTGTCATGGTGAAGATGCTCATCTAAAGTCTTCCTCTCTTCCAATTGTTGCACCAACTGATCATTTTCCTGTTGTATCTTTTCAATGGTTGGAGAAATATCAGATATCTCAGAAGAGGGATTTGATCCCTTGAAATATGTAGAAATTATATCAGTTTTAGGATCTGTGGTAAGAATCTATGAAGTAGGAGTAATAGGGGGTTTATAAGGAGAAGTAGTTTCATATTTTGTCATTCTATGAAGCTTCAATTCTTCTGCAGACACTTCCCTAAGTATTTTGTGAGGGCTTTTGAGATCGTAAGATACTTGGATGAGGTCCAAAGTGGTCAAGGTTTTTTCATAAGATTTTCCTCTTATGCTCCAGGTACTTTTTCAAAAGGGTCCTCTATTAAATTGATTAGCTCCTCTCCTATTTGTGGGAACTACCGGGAATTATTGTTGAATTACCTCTTGTATATTTTTGAATGCAGGATCAATGGATGTTGAAGGAAAATAGGATTCTTTTTCTTCTTGTCGGATTCTATAGTTGGAAAACCCCCCTACGGACTACACTAGGGTTATAAAGTACATGTAGAGCTAACCGTCTAAAGTCTCCTACTTTTAACAACCATCCCGACAACACCCCACATTCATTCATAAAGTACAAAGTATAGGGATATGATAGTCTTACCTTAAACTCTGCATCTGATGTCGATCCCTATGCATTCGGTCTCTTCTCGACTGCAAATATCCTCCCAAGGATGACCTGCATTCACCAAAACACAAACAAGAAACTATGAACAAGCATTATATATACGAATTAGTGGGTTAGATTTTATAACAAAATGTATATCAAACATGAATATTGAACATTTCATATGGCGAGACAGAAAAATTACTTCTTTATATTAATCTCATAGAGTTACTTACAAAATGAGATCGACGACTTCTCCTCAAACCTGATCCTGGGCTCCTCTTCACCAAGCTCCAACTTCTTCTACATATCCTTCTTCTCTCACACTTCTCTCTAGAGAATGGACATAGGCTTATGGATGAAGAAAAAGGCAAGAATAGGGAATTTTGTCTCAAAACTCACAATGTGGATGCAAATTCTTGGGGCAAGGGGGTAAAGAAAAATGGGCAGAGTTTCATTGTTTCTATGTTTATCCCAGGAATGAGACCCCAACGCCTCTTTTTATAAGATAAAAATATGGTTATTCAGTTGGGTGGAAGGCTATAGGCGGTCAATTGGTTAAGAAACCACCCAATAGCTCATAATCTCAATGAATCCCTTGTAACTTTTTATTTTTTGCAACTTTTGTGGGTATACGCGGGCTGTAATGGTGAAACTAACGTATGTATGCATGAATTGGTGGTGTATCTAGAATACATATGCAGCCAATAGTGGTGCAGGGCACGTACATCTTCAAAAATAGTCTTTTTAAGAAGAGTTGTTTTGTATTGGCTTGGCAAAAATAGTAAGTAAGATGGCCTAATGTCAGGTCTGCATGTGTGGTGCAATTTAGGATTATAATAGATTCCCCCTAATGTGTGAGGTTAGAAGAGAATCTGATGGCCAAAATACATTACAAATGTTTACCAATGTATGAAGCGAGTGAGCCTGGGACCAGAGTTCGGAGGTGCCATCTGTAAAATAACAATTGTCTGAACGAGGAAGGCATACCCATGCTCGGGATGAAATAAATCATGGATGATAATCAAATACACTACAAATCCATGTCATATAACTATATAAAGTGTATCCTCAAGCAATACACAACAGATCTACATCTTAAAATCAAATATATACATGTATAGTATCTATCTTCAAGAAGCCAACGATGCCTGATGGTTGGAGATGAGGTCTTCAAAGCTCGAGAAACAACTTCAAGATATTCAAAACTTGGGTAGGAGTGTAATGTGATTGTAAAACTTCACTACCCAGAGGTCTTCAACGACTCGTCGGGGAATAGATAATACAATCTTCATGATCAGGCAAAGAGCTTCATTTTTTTAGAAAAAGGACTTGATTGGACCTTAGGGATGGTCAGGCATGAGGTCAAGAGATAAACTACAAAAGGGACAACTCAAGTTGGGTAAAAATTCCCATGGAAAATAGCACGACTGATGATCAGACTCAAGCAACATGACATTTACATAAGTTCACGATGCAAGAGGCAACACAAACTCTCCATGTTTTTGGAAGGATAACCAAATGGAAGAGTACACATCCCTATGCTACGAGAACAACTTCCTAAGGTCATATTAAATCCCAAATCTTGATGAAGAAACATAAGGATGTGCTTTGTCCAAGGGAGACTCATTATGCTTCCATAAAAAGAAAATACTTTTCCCATCCTCTTTTTCGGGTATATTTTATTTTTTTGTATTTTTCAATATTCTGAAATATTGAAAAAGAATAAAAGAATGCTATAAGTTACAAAGGAGGAATGCATGTCACAAGCATACTAGTTCCAATAACAAGGAACACACTAATTCTCAAAGCAATGAGACATGTGCAGGGAAAGGAAACTTGGGAAAATTCCTCCATTGGTCAAGGTGTCAAGACACAAAGGAAACATTCTACAAGGCTTGAGTATAAGGCATGCTTCAAAGGTTTAGTTTAGAGAAACATGGAGCCGACATTAGGCCAAAGACGCAAATATTCAGATGCGATTAATAAGACACAATGATAACGTCCTTCAATGTAATTTTGACGAGCCCAAAAAAAGTAAGATCAGTGGTTTTTCATTTTTAGAGAGTTTGAAAAGGCGTAAAAGAAGACTCCATTGGGGTAAAATTTTCAAATATAGTCTAGTCGGCTCGAAAAAGGGATAAATTAGCACCGAAAAGAAGTCTATTCAAAACCATTTTAATGAGTGTGATGAAGACAATATCACTCGACAACCTTTTCAATTTTAAGGAGTCTGAAAAGAGCTTAACTATGGACTCGTTGAAGGATGTTCTTATGGACCAGTTTAACGAGTTTGAAGAAACAAGCTTAGTCGACAATATTTTCAATATTAGGGAGTCTGAAAAGATCTTAACTATGGATTCTATGAGGGTTCCTTTTTCGTAAATTTAGTCCCTCAGGCCTGAAAAAGGGTTAAACCTATACCTGAGAATACTCTTCTAGCGAACCAAAGTTCCTAGAGCATACCTTTATTCGTAAAATTGACCATCCGGACAGAAAAGGGGTAAACTACATCTAGAAAGACGTGCCTTCCAATTTTAGTTTGGAGAGCATGAAGGACAACAATATCACTCAGAAATATTTTCATATTTAGAGGGCCAGAAAAGGGATTAAAAGAAGACTTGTTTTGTGGGAGTCCTGAGGGTGAGGTCAAGAGTGATAACATATTAGACATATGAGGCTCAATATCATAATCAATAAATGACTAACAAGGAATCCCAAGCCTATAGTCATTAAGGACCGCATGGACACCAAAATGCAACCAGGATCTACCTAGGGCATCCATGTGAAGGTAGGCTCTACAACTAAATTACGACACTTTGGAGCATCAATGAGGGTTCCCTGTCACAATTTGGTGAGGTGGATCCTATGGTAAAGAAAAAAATATGACGAGGTGCAACAAGTGGAGGTGGAATCCTAGTTTAAATGCACAAAGTTGGAAAAATGACTTTTCACCAAAGGACCTTAAAAGTGCCCCAACTCCCAAAAATTTTGTCGAACCAAAAATAAAGTGTATTGTAACATCCAATGAGAAACTCAAGAACCATGTTACATGATTTTCAAGCTAGAAAAAATGACAAAAAATGGTCAAACGATGAAAAAAAGGGCCAAAGAGTCCATAAATAGAAGTTGGCAGCTCATTATCACCATTACAAATTGAGAGTTGACCAAAAAGACAAAAACACCCCTTTGTGAAAGAAGTTGATTCTGGGAGCTTCAACAGACGAAATGAACTTTTTCTTGGACCAAGTAAGTACAAACTAGCTCCTCCTGCATTTCCATAGTTTCTTTTTGATTTTTTTGTTTTTTTTGGGGTGGTGCACACCCTTAAAAAGGTTGGCCTTGCATGTACGCGGGATATCTAAGCACAACCCATGTATGCACACAAGCAGAGAATAATCTTCCCATGTACATATGCGACTGTGACCAGTATAGCCCGCATACATCGTCTAACATATGAAAAAGGTGAAAATGCATTATTTAACTCCCCTTTGAACTTGACATTTTGTAGAATGTATGTCCATTGGAGAGAAAGGGATCATGAGAACATTGATATACTGGTCGAGGAAGACCCTACTTTTGTCACTGCATTAAAATAATGAGGGTTGTGGAAATTATTTCGGTGTCCACTCATGAGGGCACAACCCAGGATGCTGAACACTTTGGTGGATTACTGGCACCCATATGCAAAGGCGTTTATGCTCAAGGGACAGTCGTTGAATCCAATGACTGAAGATATTTATTTTCTGATTGGCCTCTCGAGGAGAGGGGAACCAGTCAACCTTTGTGATTTCCCCCTGGGCCTCACAATATTGCTGAGTTTATCGGGAAGTACGATGAGGACAGAACAGATAAAGTGGGGTCCTAGGTATCGATCCAAAAAATCACTAACCTATCACTAAAAGTGATAATTTTACTTATTGGATCGATCACTGGATCTACAGATTTACATTAGGCCTCCCAGAAACATATACATTATGTAGTAAATTTCTTAAATGCATGAGTGTTCGATTGGAGCACAACCATGCTAGAGTGCATGAAGAGACAACTCACAGAGTGTCGTGGGAGGAACAACAATAACTTCAAGTTCGAGACTATTATGTGCTCTTGATCTTTATTCTTTGAGAGGGTACCCAGTCTTAGTCCATGAGAGATAGTATGGGGGCATGTATCCTCCTTCCCAACAGTGTGCAAATGGGCATCATTGTTGCCACGAAAGGGGGGAAGGAGGCTCATTGAGGCCTTCGATGATACTTTTTTCGACTGGTGGTCTTGGCATATTCTAGCTATAGAGGACTACCCCTATGCCAGGATCAACTTATCTAGGGATCCTGACATGCTGATACCTCCCGGAGCAGATCGAGGAGAGTTAGGTACATTTTCTTTTAAAAGTTTTTGATTTTTTAGTTTCTTTTTATCTATATCATTTTTATGTATACCAGAGTACCTGAAAAATTTGTATCTATTATGTACTGATGTGGGACCAATGCATCCAACTGATTTTATGTGGAGTAGGCATCGTCCATGACTAGAGGCATTACCAATAGTGGCCGCCAGACCAGAAATAATAGTGGGGGTACTTGTAGTCGGAGGGACTGAGAGAGTTTTGAGAAGAGTGGAGCGGAACTTGACCACACTCACCCGTACTGTACCCATGGACAAGATCGAGGAACTCCCGCCATCTATGTAGCCTCATGTTGTTGGGGTTCCAAAAACCTAGGTCCATCTATTTCATCATTTAACAAATGTTGTAGTCCACTATGGTAGGGCCAATAGGCCTCATGCTTAGCTTAGGGTGGACCATTTACGTGTCGTGGGAACTCTATGTGTATTTTTTATGGAATAAGCCCCGTGTTATATACCAGACTCGTTAATTTTTTAGGTGCTTGCACTCACCTATGTACTCTGATACTTTTGATATATATATATATATATACATTTTTTTTATCTTATGGGTTACATTTATTTACAAATGTATTTACATGTGTATGTGTGTGATTTTTCTTATGTGTGTGCAATATGCCAATCTAATACTTGATTAGCTAGATTATCTGTCATCTGATTCAATCTCCTAGGAACATGGATATACATAATGTAATCAAAACAACATTCTAAGAGACGTACCCTAAGAAATCGTCGATGTAGAGTAGGATCATAAATGTAGTAAATGCCATTTAACTGGTACATAACCAATTGTGCATCTAAGTAGACCTGGAGGTAAGAGATACCATGCGACAAGGCGTCACAAAGAAACTCTATTACTGCACAGTATTAAGTTACGTTGTTTGTGGCGTCACCTAAACAGATACCTCCAGAAGATAACAACTGGCCTTGAGGTGTGAACATAACCCAATATGCAGAGGTAAGCCTCAGAGTGTGCCAAATAGCACCATCCGTGAATCCAACAAACACGTCTGATTCACTTGACATCTTCCACAGTGAAAAAGATGACATAAAAAATGACATGTCCATAAAACAAAAATAGAAAAACTAAAATGTATAAGAACTATACATATATACAAGAAGTCACCCAAGGCGACCCACCTACGAGTAATACTTCTTGAGGTAGAGCCCATTTCTAGGCTCTTCTAAAGCATTCCCTTCAAAATCAACCAGATGATAAGCACCCTTCTTTAATACTTCCTTCACGATGAATGGTCCAAACCACATGGGTTTGAACTTGCCTACCCCCAGGGGATCCTTATCTTGGTCATAGACCATGACAAGGTCACCTTGGGAGAAAATCTGAGGACAAATGGACTGATCATACTGACACTTGAATTTTTCCTTGTGAGCCTCATTATCCAAGGTTGCATCATGTCGTTTCTCATTGAGCTGCTCGACATATAATAAGCATTCCTCAAGTGGTGAAGTCTCTGGCAATAACTGTACTGCCAACTTAAGAGATGGGATCTGGGATTCTATAAGCAAGACTGCTTCCAACCCATAAACGAGTTGAAAAGGTGAGAAACCATTGGAAGTCTTTACAGACATTCGTTAGGCCCATAATGCCAAGTACAACATCAAATGCCAATTTTTCTTGGTCGAATTGATCGTTTGTTGTAGAATGGTCTTGAGAGACTTATTCACAGGTTCCACCTGACCATCTCTTGTGGGTAATAAGGTGATGAGTGTTCTTTCCTTATTCCAAGATTTGATGTTAACTCAGACATCATTTTTTTCTGAAAGTGACTTCCATGGTTAGTGACAATCTCCTCTAGGATGTCGAACCTTGCTATTATCTAATTAAACGAGAAGAGAGTTGTTGTCTCTCCATCATATTTGAACATTGGCATAGCTTCAACCCACTTAGTGAAGTATTCTACTGTTACAATGATATAATGGTGCCCCTTGGCTAAAGGGGGTTGGCATGTGGTATAATCAATCCCCCACTTAGTGAAGGGGCTGACTATAATGACGGGAAACATAGGATCAGGGTGTGCCCTCATCTTCCAAGAGAATATCTGACACGGGTGGCACTTCTTGACCAATTCAAAACAATATTTGATTAACGTCAGCCAATACTAACTGACTCATAGAATCTTTTGGGTTGTTTCCAAACCAGAAAAATGACCACCACATGCTCCAGTGTGGAATTCATTAAGGATGCAATCTACACCTCGACGATACAAAGTGTCTTCGAGTATGAGATAGTTTTTTTCCCAATGGCGTATACGTCGATGCTCCTTATGAGAAGCAGAGGCAGGTCACTTCAAAGTCTGGAGATATACTAGTATATCTCCGTACCAGGGGTTCGAAGATGAAATCATAAAAATATCTCCTTTAATTGATAATTCTTTGGGTGTAACATCACCTGACTTGACTGGAAGTTCCGATATAATTTCTACAAAGACCAACAACATTTTAGATTTCACAAACACAAAATCCAAGTCAAATTCCTGGAGGATAAAAATCCATCTAATGATATTTATGTCGATTACACGGCGTGTCAACATGTATTGGAATAGATTTACAATGGCAATGACGATGGTCTGGCGAAACAAGATATAATGACGAAACCGTTGGACAACATGTATTGTTGCCAACCCAAGTTTTTCAATGTGGGAGTAGTTGAGCTCTAGTCCAACCAGGCCTCGACTCAGGTAATAAATGACGTGTTCTTCAAGAAAATCATCCTCATGAACCAAGACCATACCAATGGTTGACTCTGCCATGACCAAATACAATAATAAATGTTTATTATAATTGGGTGGTCGAAGTAGAGGGGCAGACATGAGGGTGCATTTCAACGCTTCGAAAGAGCATTGAGGGGCTTCGTCCCAATGAAAAGGAAATCCCTTCTTCAGTAAACTCATAAACCCTTTAGTGATATTGGCATAGTTTGCGATAAAACGCCAAATAAAATTGGTTTTTCCCTGTAAAATCTGAAGTTGAGGGATTGTGCATGGGGGAGGAAATTGAACTATCACCTCAACCTTTAGAGGATCGAGCATGATCCTTGTTGTTGACACTATGAAAAATAAAAGATGACCCAACATCATGCAAAAATTGCACTTGTTTGGATTCAAGTGAATCCGATAGTAGCGACATCGCTCAAAGATAAGTCGAAGGTGTGTGGGATGATCAACTCTCTTACGAGATCGTGACGCTAAATCATTGAGATAAGCCTTGAATATGTGTTTGAGATCGTGGAAATAAAAAGACATGGCTTGCTGAAAGGTGGCTCTAACATTTTTAAGGCAAAAAGGCATCTTTCGATAAGAAAATGTACCCCATGGACAAATAAAAGTTGTTTTATGTTGGTCCTCGAGCTTAATCTTTATCTGATTGTATCTAGAGAAACCATCCATGAAAGAAAATACCTCACAACCTACACATTCATCGACAATTTGGTCAATGAATGCGATGGGGAAACTATCCTTTGGACAAGCCTTTTTCAAATAACAAAAGTTCGTACATACACAAATAGTTCCCTAAATTTTGTTGACCAGACCGAGATTTGACACCCATTGAGTCAATTGAACGGGGTAGATGAAACCAAGTTTGAGTAGTTTCTCTACTTCAGCCTTAATAGATTATGCTTTCCGAGGATTAACTAGATGAATCTTCTACTAGACTGACTTGGCATCAGGGTAAGTCGTAATCTCATGTTTGATGATTCTTGGATCAATGCTTGGAATTTCCTCATAAGACTAGGCAAAAACATCACATAAATATTTAAATAAATTTGTATAGATATGAATCTCCTCACAGGAACATTCCGCTGCGGTGAAGACATTCTCCATGATGCCAGGGGTTCTGGAGATATCTATAGGTATCTTTTTAGCAATGGTTTCCATATTACCCTTGGCATAAGCTACATGCGTAGACAAAGGATTGATAGGATAGGACCTATCTCTGGTCATAGTCAACACAAATTCTCCTACCTCTATTCTTCCTACTCTAAGAGGAAATATGATCTGTGATGGAGATCATCCCATGGTCTGTCTAGACTAGTCAATGCCTATAAAATCACCTCATCAAAGGGCGAGACCAAGTCTAAAGAATCGGTAGTGGCAAGGGAACTTTCAGCCTAGGAAGGCTCAAGAACTGGATCTAACTCTTGTGCAGGAGTTGGATTGAGGTCAGTGGAAGCTTGCTGGACTATAGAGTACGCAACTTATGTTTCCGACAAGAGAATGGACATGCCATGATGCCCTGTCCCTTCCATCATGGCTGATGGGGAAGGAAGAATCCATAGATCATTAAAGTAAGTCTTCCGGAACGATGACACTGAAAAGATTTCAGCCTTAGGTTGGTCGGGGGCAGCCGATATTATTTTGACATCGTCGGAAGGTGGCGGTTGATAAAAAGTACCCATGAGAGGTGGGAACAAACCAACCCCCACATTGACTATGTCGAGTTGTGGGTTATCAATCATCGGGGCCATGGATGCCCCCAATGAAGGGTCATCTCTGGAGAAGGACAATTGATCAATGGTCACGATTCGACCCTCATGTGGAAACAACAAGACCCAAAAAACTGTGGAAACCACTACATGCATAGCATATGTCCAACTCCTTCCTAACAAGAGGTTGTAGTCGAGAGGCGCATCGACCACTTCAACTTCGATGCACACGATCTTCCCTCCTAACTGTATTGGGAAAGAAGGAATGATTCCATGTGTTATGAAATAACGATTGTCGAAATCCATAAGAAGAGTAGGTGAAGGAGACATAATGGGTTGGCCAATGGCCTTCCAACATGCCAGCGAAATCACACATGTCGAGGTGCCCTCATCAACCACCGTATGGAAAATATTCTGTGTAGAAGATTTCGTGTTGTGATCCACTACTATCTGAAATGTGACATGGTATGGGAGACGAGACTTGAAGTCGGTTGTATCAAGTGTGATAGTTCTCAGATTACATGTCTCAGTGGATCCTAAGATGGCTAGCAGAGCCTTCCTCTGTGAAGTGAAGCTCTAGAGGACCTCCAAAGCATACATGGTGCAAGGGGTTTGTGACAAATCCTCCACCACATAGTATTTCTGGGTAGCCCTCGAGTTTGGATTATGAAAAGCCTTCTTGAACGCCCCTTTCGAGATGCATGTCATTGTTTCTCCCATCGTTCTCTCGATCTAGAGAGGAACAAACAGGTTTTCATCTTCTTTACCCTTTTCGACAGTACTTGGTGTTTTGTAATCATGTGCTCTAGTAGCTATGTGAGCTTTACCTTTCAACATACAGATATTCCAGGTTGAGGGATTACTAGAAAATGAAGGGGGTTGTTGACCTCCCCCATCCACATTCACAGAGGCTTGAGTTAAATTTTTCCCATGAGGAAATGGGTTTCTTAAAATTGCAGGTTGTTGTTGTGCCAATAACTTTTGGGCCTCCGTGAGTCGAGAGAACAGGTGATTTGGGTGGTCTTCCATGCAAAGGTTGCATAGATACTTCAACATCTTTCTCTCTGTGTTTCCCCCACCATCATTATTGGCCATTTTTTAATCCCCCTTACCCTTCTTTCATTGTTTTTTATTCCCTTCGGC
>SNQJ01S0043325.1:27337-50435 GCA_010110895.2 Picea sitchensis
AATACACTGGAGCTAATAATTGTAATAAGAGTCTCTATGGTTCTAACTAAAATATGAGTTTCCTACTACAATATTGTTACTATTGTTGTTACTCCCATCGTTACCATTACCAAGATTTAACAATGCACAATGATATATTAAAAGAGGTGGTTAATCATATAGTATATGTGACGGGTTTTTAGAAATATAATAAGCATCAATGCTATTCAAAATATCTAATACACACTAGTTCTTTAGCAGTTTATAATATGCATTAGTTATTTCGTATGCATAAGCTCTTTAGAAAATCTAATACACACCAATGCTTTAAATACATATAATATGCACATGTGCACATTACATATGTGTGCAGGAGTGCACCATAATATTATAATCACACCAAAACAAAAAACCTCCCTTAGGACCTCTGATAGCCCAAAATTTTTAGTTATAGTGAACATATACTAAAGTATCCACTAAAAGCTTTGTTGTCAAAGCAGAGGTTTTAGCAAATAATTTTTTGATAAATTTCCCAATCTTTTAATTATTAAAACCCTCCAGTAGGTAGTGTTTTTTTTTTAGTGCAATAAATTCACTGTTGGACCTCGTTTTATGTAGGTCCCTTTTACATTATTCTGATGTTAAAATATCCATAGGTTATCCTTGGAATCATGGCTTCTAAAATTTAAGGTGTGGCAATGTTGAAGCTAGTTTTTTTTTGTGTCTTAGATGAGCCCTATGTTGACCATGGAAGAGAAAATTCTATTGTCAAATGAGAGTGTGAAGAGCAAGGTGAAGAGGGTGTAACAAAGGGTAGTTATTTTTGTATGTGTTAGTGTATTAAAGGAAAAAATCATCGAAAACGATACTTCTAATGCCCACAATTTCTCTTCACCTCCGCTCAACAAAATATGCCTGGATAGATACTCCATTTTGGTCATTGAGATAGAATGTGTTGTTGTAACCATGGATTAAACAATGGGGGTCAATGCAAAGTTTTTAACTATGTGGCTTCATGCATAAAGAGTAAAAGAGAATTCATGGGGGATACCTATAGATAATTCAATGATAACCGCAAGGATAATCTCAATGATTCTGAATAGGTACATGTGTTTATTACTATTTGTGTTGTTTTTTCTTACCAATGGATCTACATGTTATCTAATCCAATAACATTTTTTATCTAGACTGAAAATTGCATAGGAGTTACATATGGACTCATCTTCTTGGATTTTATGTCATATTGTTATCCTTTTGAAAAGCATGTGATATGGTTGGTAAACCCTTGGAAAAATGGAAAAAAATTTGAAATTAATGTGATATCGATGGGGAAACCATAGGAAAAATGAAGTGTTTGGGGTATCTATTCCAAAAAATTTACCAAATATTTCCACATGGCTCATACTTTTGAAAGTTATCTTATATGTGGGAAGAAAATAATGCTTATAAACTTGTTCTCAAAATAATAAGAGATCCATCAAATATATTTAACTTTGTATTACATCAAATAATACATTTATTATGATAATATACCTTCCATACTCTAAAACAAACTCATATAATATATTTTTCTTCACGTAGTGCATACAAAGTTAAGACACCTTTTGAATACCAAATGAATAAATTATGAATAAATTTGAAAAAAATAAACCATATCATAGAATTATGAACCAAATTAAACCATACCATGATACCATTAAATTATGAAGAAACTATTTTGGTTAAAGTTTAATAAATATGGTAGATGTAGATCCACACCTAGAAACATAGGTGTCCAATAAGTATAAGCATGAAGTTGTATTCAAGCTTTACAAGTTCAAAAATAAAATTAATTTTGACATGTTAAAATTATACTTGTGAGAAACATTTCTTTTATGGGTCAATTCTATATTGTATGACTTTTAAATATAATAAGTTATTAAAGAATGTCAATTCAATGTATTTTTCTCACTTCATTTTTCTAATTTGAAAATGTCAAAATCCCATGTAATCTTATAAAATGTAAAGTACTAACTAGAATATTTAAACATCTAATGTTAAAAGTATTAACTTCTAATATTTAAACAATTGATAGTAAATACTAAATTACAATTAAGAACAACATGAAATATCTAAACATCTATATACTTTGTTTTCTTATAATTGATTTTTTACCTAAAATATTTTATCACAAATATGAACCTAAAATATTTTATCACAAAAATGAAACTGTTTTATTTTTATACAATATAATCTTCTAAAATTTGGAGAGTCCATTTTAGAAACTCTTTGTAACTTATTTTCTTAAAAAACCCCATGAAATAACACTATTGAACTTTAATTAATAAAATATTGCAATTTTATTTGCAAGTTATGTGTATACTAACATTAAAACACTTACCAAAACAATTATAATTAAAGAAATCATACTTTAGCTTTTAATAATGGAAAAATTGAAATCCAATATCTTGAAATGCATATTGATTTTAAAAATTAAAATTTAATAGATTGAAATGCATATTGATTTGACAAATTGAAATCCAATAGTTTGAAGTGCATATTGATTTTTCAAGTGAAACAATGCAATCAATTAGAATTGAGGTAGATGAAATGAGCCAATACCTTAATGCTCTTGGTATGGATGTCAATGTGTTGCAAGGCCTAGCTTATCGTATCGTTGTAAGGCATGATTCTTGAGCGTGCTTCTATCTTGTACAACTCCAAATGTGTTATATGTCTAATCGTAGATGTATAAGAGTGGTCATCTTCCTCGACAAAGTCTTCTGGATAGTTGATGATTTCATGTTTCAGGACCTCAATTACTGGCTTCTGTGACTCACGGAGTAGTGTCTGATAGAACATATGCATTCGGGTTTGAATCCTCCCCCACTGCATCAAGATGTTTTTCCATTTTTCACGGAACTATAAACCTCGAGGAAAGAGAGTGAGCTTACCTCTTACAAGAGAAGTCTGTGAGTTCTTTACTAGATAGAACTACTAATTGCGAGTGGTGAAAATGATTTTCAAATTGAAGTTCTTTAATTCAAACAAAATTTTATCAATCTTTGTATAGCCTAACCAATGAGGAATTTATTAGCCTTAATGGAATTGACTACCTGGAAATCCACAATATTTGCTTGAAACCATTACCCTTAATCGACCATAAATGCCATCAATACTTCGACGGAGCTTTGGGTGTGACAAGGTAGAAACCTCCCGAACCCTGAACCCGCGGAGGAGTTAATCTCTAGACAATCGTTTTCAAATCTTAATTAATTGTGTTTGAAAATTCGTATTAACTTCAAGTGTTTTGAACGTTCAGACTTTAGGGGTTTTGAATATAGTAGAAAGGAAATTTCTCTAAATCAAAAACTGTGAATTAAATCTTAATCATGATTAACTTTTGATATTAAATGTTTTATTAACTCCTTTTTACTCTTTTGAAAGGTCCAATACATCGACATTTTGAAACTTCGGTGATTTGTGGAATCCCTCTATGTTAAACTCCCGAAGGGCCATCTCCCGAAGTGACGTGGTAGAAATGACGTCATTCTAGATGATGTGCTAAGAAAAGAGAGGTGCCTCGTGTCACTCGAGAGCATGTGAATCATCCAACTAAAATTTCAAAAATAAGTGCCATGTGTCAGCTCATGAAAGATTTAAAAGACACATGTCCTATGATTCGTGTTCGTGAGTTCTTTAGGATTTATCGTGAGATGTTACATTATGTTTTCGAAGCTTTGAGGTTTCTACTTTAGACTTGTTGGAACATCCAAAGCGTGGAGCTCCGAAGTGGCTCTAGAACTTCGGAGATTGTAAGGGTCACTCAATCAAATTAAGTAAACTCATGAGTATAGATATTGCACGTGCTTCATTATTAAATAACAAGAAATGAGTTTGATTTAAAATTAAAAGACCATTTTCCAAACTTTTTTTTCTTTGGGTAAAATTTTATTACTAAGAGGTGAAAAATATAAAGCTCAAAACTTCAAAATTGTGTGTGTTCCAATAGATACAACATAAGATATTTTGAGAGAAAACATTATGGATAGCTTTGAAAGAATGCATATTGTTTATGAATCACTTGTTACCATGGTAAAATTTTTTGATTTATACAATTGTGTATATTATACTATAAATGTAGGTATAATCATTGGATGGATCCCTCCCTATTAATATATAAATATATATATTATGGTGGGCCACCTACGCATTAGGTATACCTATTCATTGAGTTCCATCATCTATGATACCCAAACAACCAAAACAAGAATGAAGGTGTTCCACTCAACCCACCTCCTCTATCTAGTTAGGCTCCTAGGTGAGTAAATGACAACCTATGCTTCTTCTATCATTGGTAGAAAAATTCCATCATATTGACTCTTTAATTGATGAGGCCCTATATATGAAGTCCTAACTGAAATATGATTTTCCTACTACAATATTGTTACTATTGTTGTTACTCTCATCTTACCATAATAAGATCTAACAATGCACAATAATATAATAAGCATTAATGCTATTCAAAATATCTAATACACACTAGTTCTTTAGGAGTGTATAATATGCATTAGTTCTATGATATGCATAGTTTTTTTAGAAAATCTAATACACACCAATGCTTTAAATATATATAATATGAACATATGCACATTACATATGTGTGCACCAGGATACTATTATAATCATATAAAAAAAAAATCTCCATTAAAACCTCTCATAGCCCATAATTTTTAGTTATAGTGAACATATACTAAAATGTCCACTAAAACCTTTGTTGTCAAAGCCAAGGTTTTAGAAAAGAGTTTTTTGATAAATTTCTCAACCTTGTAATTATTAAAAACCTCCACTAGGTAGTGTTTTTTCTTTTAATGAAATAAATTCACTCTTGGACTTGGATTTAATTCAAAAAGTCCCTGGAAAGAGCAAGCAAGAATATTTACGCCAAAAGGCGTATACCTATTGACAATGGGCAGATTTAATAGGGGTTTAGTGCTTAATAAGTTTTCTATGGACATGATTAAATATGGCTGGAATATTATTAGTAGTCACACAAAATAAATGACTGTGATTTCAATCATTAACTTCCTAGCTATTATAAAGAGTGTTTACTTTTTTACATTTACCTAATCATATTTAAAAATTACTTTGATAACTAACTGATTGCCAAGTAAGTGATTGACATAAATTAAAATATTAACACTAGATAAATGAAGCCCAACAGTTTATTTGTTAATAGATAATAAAATTTAATATATTTTTTTAAAAATTCATTTCATCTTCTCAGCCTTTAGGCTTTCACCAGCAGCTATTTTGCTGCTGTGCTAGTAAAAATAAACGCTTCAATGGGTAAAGATTACTGACTTTAAATAGCATTGATGAGGTTCATGGCAACCTGGTTTGCAGGAGATATCTCCAATGCAGAAGATATCTCATATCATAGGTTTCATCTCATCATTACCACGTTGACCTAATTGGCTGAAAGAAAGGAAGCGACCTCTTCTTTTCTCAGTCGAAGCTTCACATGCACCGTGGATCCGTCGGTTGAGTAGGAAGAAGAAACAATCATGACGCCCCTTCTAGGATCATTTTGTTCTTCTTGTTTTTATTAAATGCTTCTAGGATCATTTGCTTCTTCTTGTTTTATTGAATCTGTGCGTATGTCCGCAGAAGACTCTGGCTATAACCTGGAACCGGCGCTTGCACCTTCTATTCATATTGTTATTGTAATTGATGAATTCGTCCTGTGAGATTCGGAGAGGAATGAGATAATAGAGAT
The DNA here is from genome assembly GCA_010110895.2 of Picea sitchensis. Classification (NCBI taxonomy): domain Eukaryota; kingdom Viridiplantae; phylum Streptophyta; class Pinopsida; order Pinales; family Pinaceae; genus Picea; species Picea sitchensis. The sequence continues at coordinate 33,075 of SNQJ01S0043325.1, forward strand.
GGCCAAGCCTCGCCCTTTCAGAAAGAGGTCAAGGACCAGCAGCTACCAGAAATATTTGATGATCTGGATGATCAGAAAACAGGAATCCGCAGCTTCATCACCGTACCGTCGGCTCTCGTTATCTTTATCTGTCGACCATGACGTTGGATGACTCCTCTCAGGAGCATGTTACCCATTCTGCTGATCTCTATTATATATGCGCAGCTGAAGAGTTTTTTGTACATACACACAGAGATGGGTTAGGTAAGATATTCGGTGACCTAAACGCTAATTTGATTTCAATGGAAGGGAATTCAGCGAGTAAGGATGACAGGTAGGCGCTTTATGCAACACCATGAGTAATTCATGGTCTTTTTTCAATTTCAATGGAAGGGAATTGAGCGAGTAAGGATGAAAGGTAGGCGCTTTATGCAACATTATGAGTAATTCACGTTCTTTTTTCAAATTTTACTTCAGGAACATTCTTATTCTACTGCCATCTCGTCGTGCGTCTCCTTCAAACGGTCACATCGTGCGTCTCCTCCAAATGGTTATAGACATTCTAACTTCTGATTTTTCTAACTTCTTTTTATTGGCAGGAATATCATCGTGCCCGTTTCCTTCAAAATGGTGGGCTGAATACAATTTAATTTCTGGAGGAATCCAAGATGAATTTATTTTTATTTTGTTTGATTGGAAATTAATTTTTTTATTATAATTTTTTTTTTTTTTATCACCCATGGTTGAATTATGTTTTGGAAAAAGTTCCCTTGGTTCATCTAGCTGATTCAATTTCAAAACCTTTTTCAACTGTACAATGCCACATAAGCTTACAATGCCACATGGTAATTTGTGAGAGGAAGCTAGTGTAAATGTTGTACTATATAGTTTATTACGCCGAAAGGTGTATACCTATTGACAATGAGCACAATTAATCATCTTTTAATCTAAAATTTTAATCTAATGGCTAACAATTTAAGATTCTGGCATATTCTTACTCGTTCCTCCGGAAGCAATGAATGTGATTTACTCTTCATAACTTCCTTGTATTTTTTAATGCATCCGTTAACATGTTTACTCTTTTACATTTACCTAATCATATTAAGGAATTACTGTATCACTATATGATTTCCACGTTTAAATGATTAACCTTTGAGATTACCACACTTGTATTTCCTCAGCTGTCCGTTCACTCAGGTTCATTTTCTGACTGTACATGTGGCATTTCATTTTCTGTCTTTCCTCACCTGTACGACCGTTTCATTTTCTTAATGCACATTTCATTTCAGTTCCCCCATCTGTTACTCTTTAGTTCAATGGCATTCAAGGCGGTGCAGAGCAGGCTTTGCATGTAGCTGCAGTGGCGTCGCCATCGGTCTTATGTCGCTCGAACGGCTGCCTGTAGTTTCGTTTCAGCTGCTGGTGGTGAGGCTTAGCATTTGGGTGCTGGAGATGAGCACAAAGTATCCACAAAGGGAGGGACCCTGAGGAAAGAGTGCAGCCAGTACGTTGTTGAGAGCATAGGCAGTTCACTTGCGTGAAGCCTTCATTGAAATTAGGGTTTATGTAGACTTATTACATGTTTGAAATCAATAGGTTGTCTGCCTCAAATTAATGTTTGTAATGTTGGCGTCCTAATCTGCAAGAGTACTTGCACAATACATGTTAGTGCCATTGTCAACCCAGAAACTATGCTAACATGGAATTCTTAACTTCGTCGAACAATTCTTTAACGTTTCAGATTATGACATAAGAAAGTCGTCAGTTTTTCGTGTTGAAGTTCTTATTATAATTATTTTTAGGTTGTAGAGATCCAGCTATTGAACACACAATGGATTTAAAAAACTCGTACTATTATTCGGTTGCCTATAACATCTGCAACAATTTTTCTTTATTTAATCATTCCATTTTTCAACAAAGAGGTGTACATGTGTCTAACCGCAGCTTAAAAACAGTAAAAATGCATCTCTTCATTCGATGCAACGTTTTAAAAGCCCCGAGAGCAGATAATTGATAATTTCCTTTGTCAGGAATCACTGGATTCCCGTAAAGACATACAATCCATTGCGTGTTGTAATGTAATATGTCTTTGATAACGCAAAGCGAGTCATAAATTCTAGAACAAAAGCTTACATATTCGTTTGTGTATATAGCCTGCAATTCTGTAACAACCTCAATATTGGTCAGTGAATTCCCCATTTATTACCGTACTATACTGGTCAGTGAATTCCCCAATTCTATGAAAGGTTTCGTCTCGCCTAGAAAATGAAAAGCGGAACTTCTTATTTCAAGAATTTGAATTCCAAGAGCACTGTTTCTAACTTTTGCATTCTTGGGTTAATGTGTGTATATCATGTTTGATAGATCTATGGTTAGGGTTTGTATAAATTGTGTCTGATAGAGGTGTTGTTAAGGTTTGTATAAATTGTGGGTAAATTAAACAAATCTGTATGTTAATAATTGTAAATTATGAAAGTATGTTTAACCTTTCAATATTATTTGTCGTTCATAACATGGGGAGGAATCCCATGGAGCTAGTTGCCAATAGTGTAAAACATAAATTACAAAAATTTGACTTACGTCTTAAACATATAATAATAATAATAGGGATTTAACATATTTCTGTCAAATATGTTTTAGTTGTTAACTCGCACAGCCGCTAACTCTCGATTTTTAGGGATTTAACATATTATATTTTTGTATAATAGGGATTTAACCTTTCGGCGTTTTCAGCCATGAGTTAGCAGCTATGCTAGTTTTTATGTATAATTAAAAAATATTATGAAATTTTTAATTATAAGATAAAGTTTAGAAAACAATTAATAAATTTGTTTTTGTTATGAAGAAGTAATATCAGTTAATTACTACGAATTTTATGTTCAGATAAAAAAATGCATTAACTTAAAATTAGGCATATATATTAAGTAGCACTTTATCTTGCACAAAATATAATTTCAAATAATACATATTCAATATAATGGGTACATGTTATATCCCACTATAAAACCCTAAAACTACATCCACATTACAGACTACTTATGCATATGTATTACAAACGTAATTACCACATGCAACACACTATAATTAGCACAAGTCACTACTTGGAGGACATGTGTCATAGTTTGAGGGCCCATGCATGTCCAACTAATTATGTAATAAGTCTCTAGTGTCTAAAACCTTATTTTTTGATAATTAAGAGAAGTTATCCTGAATGAAACAATTTGCGAGCTTCCCTAGGTTTCCCATAATTCTCTCTGAAATCGAGGGAGGTGGGTGACCATAAATGGCTATGTGAATGGGCACTATGACATTGTGACAGATTTCATAAAATAAATCTTTGGCTTTCTCCTCCCAAAACTTGGACTGATAAAAATGAATAGGTTTAGAACTAGCTCGTGTCCAACTCTAGTTCATTAGAGGAAAAGGGGTGTCAGAACATATGGCATCCATCATGTATGATGATATGTAAAAAGGAGAAGGTTTCTCTTTTGATTTTGATGTCTTATAATCAACGATTTACTTGTCCAAATTATTCGACAACATTTTGGCCAAATTGAAAGTGTAACACTCGGCTACCGGATTGATGATGGCTACCCACTCCACTAAGAAATGTGTAGAGATTTTCTTTTCAAACAAGTGATAGAGAATCATGGCTACATATAACATATGAGCCTCCAAAGACATTGTGGCGTATGTATCATGAATGTCGGTTCTGAATTTCTACACATGTCCCCACCATGTATTGATTATATCATGACCACTCCTAGCTTATTGGATGAAATATTTTCTCTCGAAATCTATAAGGAATGCGACATTGTAAGTGTATTTAGGAGTAGGGGAGATTTTGTACATCACTTGTAGGTGTTCTGGTAAAAAAGGTTCGATGACAACCTGCTCATGGTTGATAATGCTCCTGGTATGGATGTCAACCTGTTCCAAGCCCTAGCTTATTATATCGTGCTAAGGGATGATTCTCGGTTGTTCTACTATCTTGTGCAACTCCAAATGTGTTATATGTTTAAGCTTAAATATATAAGCATCATCGTCTTCCTCGATAGAGTCTTCTAGACAGTTTATGATTTCATGTTTCAGGACCTCAAAAATTTGCATCTAGGTTTTACTTCCTTTTGTGACTCACAGAGTAGTGTCTAATAGAACATATGCATTCAGGTTTGAATCCTCACCCGCCACGTCAATATTTTTTTCCATTTTCTATGGCGCTATAGTCCTTGAGGAAACAGAGTGAGCCTAACTATTTAAGGAGAAGTCTATGAGTTCTTTACTAGATAGAACTACTAATTGTGAGTGGTGAAAGTGATTTTCAAATTGAAGTTCTTTAATTCAAACAAAAGTTTATCTATCTTCGTATAACCTCACCGATGAGGAATTTATTAACCTTAATGGAATTGACTACCTAGGAATCCACAACATTTGTTTGAAGTCATTACCCTTAATCGACCATAAATGTCATCAATACTTCAATGGTTCAAGTTTGGGACCTTTGGATGTGACACGGTGGAAACCTCACGAATCACGAACCCGCAGAGGAGTTAATCTCTGGACAATTGATTTTAAATCTTAATTAATCATGTTTAAAATGTTGTATTAACTTCAAGTGTTTTGGAATTTCGGACTTTAGGGGTTTTGAATATAGCAGAAAGGAAATTTCTCGAAATCCGGAACTAAAAAGTAATTAATTAACTCTTAGTCACGATTAACTTTCTATATTAAATGTTTTATTAATTCCTTTTTACTCTTTTTAAAGGTCCAATACTTTGACCTTTTGAAACTTCGGTGACTTGTGGACTCACTCTATGTTAAACTCTTGAAGGGCCATCTCCCGGAGTGACGTGGTAGAGCTGACATCATTCTAGATGATGTTCCAATAAAAGAGAGGTTCCATGTGTCACTGAAGAGCACGTGAATCATCCAACGAAAATTTCAAAAATAAGTGCCATGTGTCAGCTCATGAAAGATTTCAAAGACCCATGTCCTATGACTTGTGTTCGTGAGTTCTTTAGGATTTATTGTGAGCCGTTACTTTTGATTTTTGAAGCTTCGGGGATTCTATTATTTAGACTTGTTGGAACATTCGAAGTGCGGAGCTCCAAAGTGACCGTTAGAGACTTACCCTTTAAAACTCAGGCGGCTATGGAACTTTGGAGATCGTCAGGGTCACTCGATAAAATTGACTAAACTCATCGACAATAGATATTGCACATTCTTTATTATTAAATAATAGGAAATAAATTTGATTTAAAATTAAAAGGCCATTTTCCAAATTATTTCTTTCTTTGGGTAAGATTTTATTCCTAAGAGGTGAAAAATATAAAGCTCAAAAGTTCAAAAGTGTGTGTGTTCCAACAGATACAACATAAACTATTTTTAGAGAAAACATGATGGATAGCTTTGAAAGAATGCATATTGTTTATCAATCACTTGTTACCATGGTAAAATTTTTCGATTTATGCAATTGTGTATATTATAGTATAAAGATAGGTATAATCCCTCCTCTATCTAGTGAGCCTCCTAGGTGAGTAAATGGCAACCTATGCTTCTTCTATCATTAGTAGAAAAATTCCATCATATTGACTCTGTAATTGATGAGGCATAATATATATATATATATATATATTATTGTGTTTAAATAATTTTTATGCATCGATGTGAAATGTATGCAAAAATATAGTGTAGCTAATAATTGTAATAAGAGTCTCTATGGTCCTTACTAAAATACTATTTTCCTACTACAATATTGTTACTATTGGTGTTACTCCCATCATTACCGTTACCAAGATTTTACCATGAACAATGATAAATTAAAATAGGTGTTGAATCATATAGTATATGTGATGGTTTTTTAGAAATATAATAAGCATCAATGAAATTCAAAATATCCAATACACACTAGTGCTTTAGGAGTGTATAATATGCATTAGTTCTTTGATATGCATAAGTTCTTTTGAAAATCTAATACACACCAATGCTTTAAATATATATAATATGCACATATGCACATTACATATGTGTGCACCAGTGCACCATACTATTATAATCACACCAAAACAAAAAACCTCCATTAGGACCTCTGATAGCCCATAATTTTTAGTTATAGTGAACATATATTAAAATATCCACTAAAACCTTTGTTGTCAAAGAGGAGGTTTTAGCAAATAATTTTTTGTTAAATTTCCCAATCTTGTACTTATTAAAGACCTCTAGTAGGTAGTGTTTTTTATGTTAGTGCAATAAATTCATTGTTGGACCTCGGTTTATGTAGGTCCCTTATACATTATTTTGATGTTAAAATATCCATAGGTTATCCTTGGAATCATGGCTTCAAAAATTGAAGGTGTGGCAGTGTTGAAGCTAGTTTTTTTTTTGTGTCTTAGATGAGCCCTATGTTGACCATGGAAGAGAAAGATCTATTGTCAAATGAGAGTGTGAAGAGCATGTTGAAGAGGGTGTAACAAAGGGTAGTTGTTTTTGTGTGTGTTAGTGTATTAGAGGAAATAATCATCGAGAACGATACTTCCAATGCCCACAAGTTCTCTTCGCCTTCGCTGAACAAAATATTCCTTGATAGATACTCCATTTTAGTCATTGAGATTGAATGTGTTGTTGTAACCATGGGTTAAACAATGGGGGTCGATGCAGAGGTTTTAACTATGTGGTTTCATGAATAAAGGGTAAAAGAGAATTCACGGTGGATACCTATAGATAATTCAATGATAACCGTGTTTATTAATATTTGTGTTGTTTTTCATTACAAATGGATCTACATGTTATCTAATCCGATAACATTTTTTATCTCAACTGAAAATTGCATTGGAGTTACATATGGACTCATCTTCTTCGAATTTATGTCATATTGTTATCCTTTTGAAAATCATGTGATATGGTTGGTAAACCCTAAGAAAAATGGAAAAAAATTGAAATTAATGTGATATCGATGGGGAAACCATAGAAAAAATGAAGAGTGTGGGGTATCTAAGTCATCAAAATCACTCGGGGATCGCACCCATTCTGAGCCACACCAACCCTTAACATGGTTGGAGTTTTTGTCACCGCAGGTTTTGATACTGTGACTTTAACAACACAGAGTGGCTTAACAACACACTCCGTGACCAACTGTCCTACACCTCAGGGACTAAAAATTTGAAGGACATGGGGGTAGGATTTGATCCACTTATGTGTACACAAGTCACGATACCATTTAATATAGTATCTCTAGGTGCAACCACATGTTCCACCACATCCTCAAGGTGTCCCCATGGCTCCAGGTAAAGCCCTCACAAAAGTTGAACCTTGCCCAATAGTGAAAAACTCCTCGCTTTCCACCATTGGATCCAACCCATTTAGGCAAAAAAGTTAGATATTAATTCAAATATGTTTTATTAATTTTTTTTAAAGTTTTGAAGTATAAAATACTAGATTGCTTTTAAGAACGAAAATGGGTCATAAAAACTTTCTACGAATCATTTTTAGATCTATTTAACATGTTTAACTTTTAACATTTACTTAATATGATTAATAAATTACTGTGTGACCATATAATTGTTACATTCAAATGATTAACAAAGTTAATTGAAATTACAAATTTACTTCACTATTAACTTTTTATTAGTTTTCAATATTAGATTTACATTTGTGGCACTTTTACTTATGTAAACAACCTAATTACATTCTCTTAGCCTTTCTACATTCACTTACATGTAAAAAGGAGCAGGTTTCCCTTTTGATTTTGATGTATTATAATAAACAATTTCTTTGGCCAAATTATTCGACAACATTTTCTCCCAATTGAAAGTGCAACCCTTGGCTACCTCGTTCATGATGGCCACCCACTCCACTGAGAGATGTGTAGAGATTTTATTTTTGAGAAGGTGATAGAGCATCATGTCTACATACAACATATGAGCGTCCAAAGACATTGTGGCGTATGTACCATGAGTGTCGGTTCTGAATTTATACAGATGTCCCCACCATGTCTTGATTATATCATGGCCACTCATAGCGTATTGGATGAAATATTTTCCCCCAAACTCTATAAGGAATGCAACATTGTAACTGTATTTAGGATTAGGGGAGAGTTTGTACATCACTTGTAGGTGTTCTCATCGGAAAGAGCCCACGACAACTTGCTCATATCATTGTAATGCGTGATTCTCGGTCGTGCTTCTATCTTGTACAACTCCAAATGTGTTATATGTCTAAGCTTAGATGTATAAGAGTGGTCGTCTTCCTCGACAAACTCTTCTAGACAGTTGATGATTTCATGTTTCATGACCTCAATTACTGCCTTTTGTGACTCGTGGAGTAGTGTCTGATAGAATATATGCAATCGGGTTTGAATCCTCACCCACTGCATCAAGATGTTTTTCCTTTTTTCACAGAACTATAAACCTCGAGGAAAGAGAATGAGATTACCTCTTACAGGAGAAGTTTGTGAGTTCCTTACTAGATAGAACTACTAATTGCGAGTGGTGAAAATGATTTTCAAATTGAAGTTCTTTAATTCAAACAAAATTTTATCAATCTTTGTATAGCCTAACCAACGAGGAATTTATTAACCTTAATGGAATTGACTACCTGGAAATACACAATATTTTCTTGAAATCATTACCCTTAATCGAACATAAATTCCATCAATACTTCGACAGTTCAATTTGGGAGCTTTGGGTGTGACAAGGTGGAAACCTCCCGAACCTCGAAACCGCGGAGGAGTTAATCTCTGGACAATCGTTTTTAAATCTTAATTAATCATGCTTAAAAATTTGTATTAACTTCAAGTGTTTCGAACGTTCGAACTTTAGGGGTTTTGAATATAGCAGCAAGGAAATTTCTCTAAATCCAAAATTGCAAAGTAATTAATTAAATCTTAATCGCGATTAACTTTCGACATTAAATGTTTTATTAACTCCTTTTTACTCTTTTGAAAGGTCCAATACATATACATTTTGAAACTTCGGTGATTTATGGACTCCCTCTATGTTAAACCTCTAAAGGGCCATCTCCCAGAGTGACATGGCAGAGATGACATCATTCTGGATGACATGCCAAGAAAAGAGAGGTGTCACATGTCACTCGAGAGCATGTGAATCATCCAACGAAAATTTCAAAAATAAGTGCCATGTGTGAGCTCATGAAAGATTTAAAAGACACATGTCCTATGACTCGCGTTCATGAGTTCTTTAGGATTTATCGCGAGCTGTTACTTTTTGTTTTCGGAGCTTCGGGGTTTCTACTATTTAGACTTGTTGGAACATATGAAGCATGGAGCTCCAAAGCTACCGTTAGAGACTTACCCTTTAAAACTCAGGGAGTTCTGGAACTTTGGAGATTGTAAGGGTCACTCAATCAAATTAATTAAACTCATCGAGGATAGATATTGCACGTGCTTTATTATTAAACAACAAGAAATGAATTTGATTTAAAATTAAAAGACCATTTTCCAAACTTTTTCTTTCTTTGGGTAAAATTTTATTCCTAAGAGGTGAAAAATATAAAGCTCAAAATTTCAAAATTGTGTGTGTTCCAATAGATACAACATAACATATTTTCAGAGAAAACATGATGGATAGCTTTGAAAGAATGCATATTGTTTATGAATCACTTGTTACCATGGTATAATTTTTCGATTTATGCAATTTTTTATATTATACTATAAATGTAGGTATAATCATTGGATGGATCCCTCCCTATTAATATATAAATATATATATTATGGTGGGCCACCTACGCTTTAGGTATACCTATTCATTGAGTTCCATCATCTATGTTACCTAAACAACCAAAACAAGAATGAAGGTGTTCCACTCAACCCACCTCCTCTATCTAGTGAGCGTCCTAGGTGAGTAAATGACAACCTATGCTTCTTCTATCATTGGTAGAAAAATTCCATCATATTGAGTCATTAATTGATGAGGCCCTATATATGAGTTCCTAACTAAAATATGACTTTCCTACTACAATATTGTTACTATTGTTGTTACTCCTATCTTACCTTAACAAGATCTAACAATGCACAATGATATATTAAAATAGGTGTTGAATCATGTAGTATATGAGATGGGTTTTTAGAAATATAATAAGCATTAATGCTATTCAAAATATCTTATAAACACTAGTTCTTTAGGAGTGTAAAATATGCATTAGTTCTCTGATATGCATAAGTTCTTTAGAAAATTTAATACACACCAATGCTTTAAATATATATAATATGCACATATGCACATTACATATGTGTGCGCCACGGTACTATTATAATCACACCAAAAAATAACCTCCATTAAGACCTTTCATAGCCCATATTTTTTAGTTATAGTGAACATATACTAAAATATCCACTAAAACCTTTGTTGTCAAAGCCAAGGTTTTAGAAAAGAGATTTTTGATAAATTTCACAATCTTGTAATTATTAAAAACCTCCATTGGGTAGTGTTTTTCTTTTAATGAAATAAATTCACTCTTGGACTTGGATTTAATTATAAAATTCCCTGGAAAGAGAAAGAAAGAATATTAAAAATAAACTACATCAATGGGTTAAGATTACTCACTTGAAATAGCGTTGATGGGGTTCATTGCGACCTGGTTTGTAGGAGATATATCCAATGCAGAAGATATCTCATATCATAGGTTTCATCTCCTCATTACCACGCTGACGTAATTGGATGACAAAATGGAAGTGACCTCTTCTTTTCTCAGTTGAATCTTTACATGCATGGTGGATCCGCCGGTTGAGTAGGAAGAAGAAACAATCCTCACGCCCCTTCTAGGATCATTTTTCTCTTCTTCTTTTTATTAAATGCTTCTAGGATCATTTGCTTCTTCTTTTTTTATTCAATCTCTACGTATGTCTGCCAAATACGCTAGTTGTAACCTGGAACTCGCGTTTGGAATGGCAAGATCAGAAGCTCTTGCAAAGTACATTCTATTCATATTGTTATTGTAACTGATGAATTCATCCTATGAGATTCAGAGAGGAATGAGATAATAGATATGGCCAAGCCCCGCCCTTTTTGAAAGAGGTTTAGGACCAACAACTACCTCAAATATTCGATGATTTGGATGATCAAAAAAGAGGAATCCATAGCTTCATCACTGTACCGTTGGCTCTCATTATCTTTATCTGTCGACCATGACGTTGGACGACTCCTCGTAGGAGCATGTTACCCATTTTGTTTATCTCTATTATATGTGTGCAGGTGAAGAGTTTTTTGTATATATACACACAGATGGGTTAGGTAAGATATTCGGTGACCTAAATGCTAATTTGATTTCAATGGTGATAAATTGTGAAGCAAGGAATGCAGAGAGAAAGAATAGAGCAGAAATATTATTTAGTATATTGAGAATGTAAGGATAAAGTACAATGAGAAGTGTTAAGGAAGAACTACTAATGCAAAAGGAAAATAATTGAGCTAAATAGGCTCAAGCAAATCAATATAAGAAAGTACAACTGGCTAGGACAACTGACAGTGTACAGTCAACCTCTTGAGGTTACATTATATTTAACACTCCCTCTTAAACTCAATAGTTACAAACATTAGCACTGATTATGCCCAAGTGTTGTCTCTGGAAATCAAAAACAGATTTAGCTAGTGGCTTTGTGAAGGTATCTGCGAGATGATCTTGAGAACCACAGAATTGAAGTGTAATATCACCATTATTGACTAGCTTGTGGATGAATTGAAAGCAAGTGTCAATGTGTTTGCTTTTCTTGTAAAACACATGATTTTTGGATAGAGAAATTGTTGAAGTATTGTCAAAGAAAATAGGAGTTGGATCCTTTTCTGTATGTGACATATATTTCAATATTCTTCTTAGCCATACAACTTGACAAGAAGCTGAGGTAGTAGCAACATACTCTGCCTCTACAAAAGATATTGATACAATTGGTTGTTTCTTTGATGCCCATGAGATCAGGTCCGTGCCCAGGTGAAAAACATGTTCATATGTGCTTTCTTTGTCATCTAGGCTGCCTGCAAAATCACTGTCTCTGTAACCAGAAAGTTGATTACTATCAGATTTAGTGTACCATAAGCCAAAATTGAGAGTTCTTGCAACATATCTTAGAATCTGTTTCACCATTTTCCAGTGAGAATCTTTGGGGGATTCCATGAATCTAGAAACAAGGCTAGCTGCACACATAATGTCAGGCCTAGTTGCTGTAGGATACAACAAACTTCCTACTAAAATTTTGTACAGAGTACAGTCTACTGTAGGGCCTTCATCTTTCTTGCTCAATTTTGTGCCTAGAGGTATAGGGGTTTCTATTGGATTGCATTCTTCCATGCGAAATATTTTGATAATGTCTACTGCATAATTTTTCTGATAGACAAAAATTCCTTTGGTTGATTGATCAACCTCAATCCCCAAAAAATATTTCATTATTCCAAGAACTGTCATCTCAAACTCAGATTGCATGGCATGTTTAAAACTAGTTAACTCAAGATTTCCAATATAGATCATGTCATCAACATATAAACATACAATCAAAATTTTACCATGATGATTTGTTTTGGTGTAAAGAGTTGACTCATTTTGGCTTCTATTGAAAACACTTTTTATCAGGTAAGTGTCAATTCTACTGTACCAAGCTCTTGGAGCTTGCTTTAATCCATACAAGGCTTTCTTCAACCGATATACTTTGGCTGGTTGTTCTTGGACTTCAAATCCCAGTGGCTGATCGGCATACACCTCTTCTTCTAAAAAACCATTTAGGAATGTTGATTTGACATCCATATGGTATACTTGTCATTTGTGTTGGCTTCTATGGACAATAGAGTCCTTACAGTTTCTAATCTTTCTACTGGAGAAAAAGTTTCACCATAATCAGTACCTGGTTGTTGTGAGAATCCTTTGGCAACAAGTCTTGCCTTGTGTTTTTCAATCTGCCCTTTTTAATTGAGTTTAGTTTTGTAAACCCACTTGACACCAATACTCTTCTTGTGACTTGGCAAATCATCAAGATCCCATGTCTTGTTCTTCTCAATGGAGTCAATTTCTTGGTTCATGGCTTGAACCCAATGTGGCACCTTAGATGCTTCCTTAAAAGATGTAGGTTTAAATGAAATTAAAGAAAAAGGGTTGTGTTGTTCAAAGTTATCCAACTGCTGATGGATTTCTCTCAAACTTCGAGTTCTCTGATTTTGAATTTCAGAGGATGAGTCTCTTCTTGAAGTTGAGTTATCCTGAGAATTTTAAGATCATCCTTATACTTGCAGTATTGGAAGAACAGGTAGAGGTATTTTATCTGTGGTAATATATGGTGATTCCCATGAATGACCGAATATCCGCTATATCCTTAGGTACCGGCCATTCCATAATGGCTTTTACCTTCTCTGGGTCTACGAAAATGCCTTTTGCTGAAATTACATGCCCTAGATATTGTATTTCTTTTTTATAAAAGTCACACTTGTCCAATTTGGCATACATATTGTGTTTCCTCAATGTTTGCAAAACTATCCTTAAGTGTTCATCATGATCTTTTTTTGTTTTTGAATAGACTGGAATATTGTCGATAAATACTACTACAAACTTGTCTAAGTACAGACTGAAAATGTTGTTCATCAAGCAAATAAATGTTGTTGGTGCGTTAGTGAGTCTGAAAGGTATGAATACAAACTCATAGTGTCTGTATCTTGTGTGAAAATTTGTCTTGTTTATGTCCTCATCCTTTATCCTAACTTGATGATAACCAAATCGTAAATCCAATTTTGAAAAGATCTTAGCCCCACCAACTTGATCGAACATATCATTTATCCTTGGTAAGGGATATTTGTTCTTAATATTCATTTTGTTCAGTTGTCTATAATCAATACATAGTCTTAGAGTACCGTATTTCTTTTTCACAAAGAGCACTGGTGCTGCCCATGGCGAGACACTCGGTTTGATATACTCTTTGTCCAACAATTCCCGTAATTGTATTTATAATTTTGTCAGTTCTGGTAGACTCATTCGGTAGGGTTCTTTTGAGATAGAGGTTGATCCAGGTAGTAGGTCTATGGAGATATCTATTTCCCTTCTAGGAGGTAATTCTCGTATCTCGTCCACAAACATGTCTGTAAATTCACATAGGACAAAAAAGTCTTCTAACTTGGGATTATCTCTATTTTCTAATAGATTCGTCACTTGGATGGTGTAAACTTGACATCCCTTTCTAATACATTTCTTGAGTTGCATCACTGAAACTTGTCTAACTGATACAGGTTTTGGTGTGCCTTGGGTTGTTCGAACAGTGCCAAAATTATCTTTCTAGATAAGTATCTTTGTATAACGGTGTAGTACTTCTTTGTGTTGTTCCAACCAATCCACCACGATAATCATATCATAATATCCTAGTGGTAGGATGTTTAGTTTGGTCCTTATATTTTGACCATCTAAGTTGAACTCAGGATAAAAAATAAAGTTAACTACTTTTCTTTTAGTACCTGTTGCTAGTTGTATAAGCCATGATTTTCTATGCTTCACTTTCTTAAGTTAATTCGACTCTACTACATCGGGCGTAATATAACTTAACATAGCTCTAGGGTCAATTAAAAAATAAATTCGAGTGTCATTGATTTTACCTTCGATTTCTACCATCGAGGACTGGTGGTGAGCTTCTCAACCATCTATGGCTGCATTTATCCGATGTAGACTTCTGCCCACACCTCCCACTGTCGAGGCTTCCTGCAAATTGTGAATGGCAGTTCTATTTGTTTCAATTAAATGTGGACAGTTCCTCCTTATATGAGGCTCTCCACACTCCCAACACTTTAACTGATCGTGGGAGTTGTCCCCAAACTTATTTTTCCCAAGTTTACCATATTACCACTACCTTGCATATTCAAATGATTTGAGTGAAAATCCTTCCTTGGAAAACTTTTTGTTGCATCTCGATAAGGAGCTAGCTGGTATCCCTTGTTTTGCTAGTTGATTTGATCTTGCTTTCTATCCTTCTAGGTCTTGGGAAACTCTACCCACTATTTATACTGGTCATAGCACATTTGTGCCTTCTTGAATACCTCACTCAAGGATTTGGGGCTGTCAAACTCAATTCTATCCTGGTAGGCCTGTGGTAAATAACTTAAGAATCATTGGATTTTTACCTTATCCTCCCAGATGTATGGTTCAAACCTTAGTAGTTCTAGAAATTTATTTATAAGGTTCTCCNCATCTGTCTGAGTCATAACTCATAAAATACTTTTGTCTTCCTTTAATAATATCTTTCAAAAAGGTATTGTTTCTTGAAATGCTTCTTAAAGTCGGACCATTCCAACTATTTCTCCTTTAGGCCCTTGGCTAATTTCAAGTCCTGCCACAAAATGCTGGCCTTCCCCTTCAGATTGTAGATGACCATTCTGACCTTCATGTTGCTGGAATAGTTGTAGATCTGGAAGTAATTTTTGATGTCCAAGAACCATGACTTAGCTTCTTCTCCTGTCTTGGATTCTCCATCAAAGGTAGCTAGTTTAATATTTTTAAATTCGCCTTCAAGGTGGTCTATTTGTTTTCTTTTTATGTCTTGTATAGTTTTTTCTTCAGCTGAAGGTGTCCCTTCAGACAAACTATCTTCTTTTTCTATTTCTACACCAGAATTCTTGGAGGCCCTTTTGTTGACCTCCTCATCATGGTTATCATCTTTTGGGATTTTCTTGGTTACTATACTATGTAGCAAGACTTCATTTATCTCTTGTTGTTATTGTTGTGCTTTCTTCAATTTTTCAATGTCGTCCTTGAAAACCTGCAGTTCAACAATAAGATTCCTCATAGTTTCCAACACCTCCGTGGGTGAGCTTCCATCACTATTATGTATTGGATCTCCAGGAGGTCCTTGCTGTGGATTCCCTTCCATCCTGATTTTTGCACAATCTTGACCTGTCATAATCAACACAAAATAGAAAGTCTTTCTATTTGTAACCACAAGATTTATTAGTTTTTTCATAAATCAGAATATATACAAAGCAATTAATGTGGCCTTGTTTAGGCCCAGTGTTGTAACTTTCCCTGTGATACCATATGTAATGTACCTCAAATTCACCCTAAAAAAAATAAATTCTATGACATAATTCAATTTCATTTAAGCTTATAATTTAAGAGAAGGTAAGATTCATTTCTGTCCATAATGTCATTATTATACCAGTCTAGTTTACTTTGAACAAAAAATCTTATGTGGGTAAATTATTTCCATAATTCTATCTCTTCCCTTGAATCTCAAACTACTCCAACATACTTATATGTATATAGGCAATGTCTAAACTCAAGTCGAAGGAACCTATGATGTTCAAAGAGATAAAGCTCATAAGAGATAGCACCTTTGAAGTATTCAAAGGGAGGTAGAGATCGAAATTGTCTCACAGAGGTCAAGTTTAGGTGGAAGAACACCAAGTCATTTTGGCCAAATATCCTTGATCATAGTGAACAAACGGTGAAATTTCTTCGTGGGGAAGTGTCGAAATCCTGTGGAATATTGGATCTCATAGATCTGTGAAGAGGTTAAGACTAATCATCTTTTAACATTCAGAATCTCAGGAGGATTAGCGACCGCTAGATGAGAAGAAACAAGGGTCATTGATGTTGCGCTCGAATTTCATTATTTCAGAGTTCAGGGTTTGGAGTAGCAAGGGATTTTGGAGTCGTTGCATCGCGAACTTCTAGTTCGTGAGATCCCGAAAGAATATGGTCCATTCATCTCTCAAGGGGAAAGATTTTGGCATTTCGTTATCGGGGAAAATAGAGGGGAGATTTAATTGGCACTCATCCCTAGAATCGCGAAACGAGGAATCACGATTGAATAAGGAACATCCACTCAGCAATAGATCTAGACAGTTGATTGTCTAGGGGAAGTTTTTGGACTTCGAGAATTAGAAGGAGGAGAGGTTGGATTTTCATCGCAAGTTCATGAACCCAAAAATTGCAATGTGCTTAGAGGATTTATCCCTAGGTCATAGGGTGTGGTCGCATGGACCGTGGATAAAGGAAGAGCCAAAACTTGTTAATCCCTTTTCGGCATTTCAGGACCCGGGACTTCGAAGGACCCAGAAACGTTGCCACCAAAGTCATGAAATCCTGAATCACGAAACCCCAAAATGTGAACCTTTTCGGCATTTCGAGACCAAAAAGTTCGAAGGACCGAGAAACATTGTCGTCGGAGTCATGAAATCTCGAATTGCGAAACCCCAAAACCAAAATTTTTGAAATGTTGGGCCCACAGTCTCTTCGCATTTCACGATTTGGAAAACAACATGGTCTTTTGTCTTTTGTGTTTGGAATTTGTAATCGTCGAAACCCGATTGACCTCTGCTTTTCACACCATTTTTTTCTCTACGATTTATGCCATTAAACAATAGTTTAAGTTATTTTATCGGTAAATGTCCTCAATAAATGTCTCTGAAC
>SNQJ01S0043325.1:50445-64104 GCA_010110895.2 Picea sitchensis
ATCTGATATTGCGATTACAAAAATATAACTTTTGCCTATAGACGAATTTATACTTTCAAATTCACTTGCACATGGATAACTCTGTCACAAGTTTTTTTAATTCAGGAGGGCAATCCCAGAATTTAGTACTTGATTATAAAACTTCATACAATGAACAAATATCATCTATGGAAGCCATCTCAAATTAGTACAGTTAGATACATTGCAAAAGGTAGACATAATCATTCACACGGAGAAGGAAAGGTTTACATATCTGGAACAGTTTGCGGAAAGACAAAGGGAACAGCCACGTTCCTCATAGCCATAGAATAGGGCAGCCAAAAATCACTTGTCCGATTCACCCCATATCCTAACCATGAATCCATGATGACAAACTTGGAAACTTCTCCTCAACAATGTCCTTCAATTCTAGTAGTTATCCTCTTGCCTCACACTTACTCAACAATGCTCATAACAACAAGGAAAATCCATTTCAGCAGACTCCTCTTGCCTCACACTCAATCCATAGTGTTCATAACAGCAAGAGAGCTCAAAATATTTTTCCCCAACATACTTGGCAGTGTCCTGCCTCCTCACATATGCTATTTATCAATTTTGCCCAGGTCTTTTTCCCTCCCTTCGAGGATTTTTGTAGATTTTTAAATTTTTGATTTCCAGGGGCTGTCAATGGGCAAATCACTGATTTCCCACTTGTAACAATCAACCCAAGGGTATTTCCAACAATATCCCCACTCATGGAGTCATGGTCAATTGATTTTAACATGGCTGTTCCATTTGTCCTCCTGCAATTAATATAAATATTTTGTTTTTATACAAGTGTCATAGTCAAATAGTTAGATCGAAATGCATATTGATTTTACAAATTGAAATCCAATAGCTTGAAATGCATATTGATTTTAGAAGAGAAACAATACAATCAATTAGAATTGAGGGAGGTGAATCATTGAAAAAGTTTCGAGTCACATAGTTCTTTGTATTATCATGAGCTAATCCCTTAATGGATAATGTTAGGGTGAGTAGGGATAGGTAAAGTAATGAGTTTTTAATTTTCACCCTATTTCTTGAGCAACAATTGAGCAACATTTTTTTTTTGAAGGTGAGTATTGAGCAACAATTTTTTTTTTTAAGGTGAGTATGGGAGACCATCTGATCTCTTAAGTCACACTAAGAAAAGAAGTGTTTAATAAAAATATAATTAAATTGTTTTTAAATTATTAGTTTGAAAAAGTTAGATATTGTTTTTGTTTGTTAATGTGTTTAGACCTGTTGGCACCAAGATTAACCCGTGGCTTCAGAAACCGCGACTCAGGGGCATTTATGCCATCAAAATCACCTGGGGATCATACCCCTTAAGCCACACCAACCCTTAACATGGTTGGATTTTTTTTCCCTACAAGTGTTGAACCAGTGACTTTAACAATACCGAGTGGCTTAATAATACACTCTGTCACCAACTGTCCTACACCTCAGGCATTAAAAATTTGAAGGACATGGGGGTGGGCTTTGATCCACTTTTGTTTGCATGGGTCACAATACCATTTAATATAGTATCTCTAGGTGCAACCACACATTCCACCACTACCTCAAGGTGTCCCCATGGCTCCAGGTAAAGCCCTCACGAGAATTGAACCTTACCCAATAGTGAAAAACTCCTCGCTTTCCACCATTGGATCCAACCCCTTTGGGTGAAAAAGTTAGATATTAATTCAAATGTGTTTTACTAATTTTCTTAAAATTTTTGAAGTATAAAATACTAGATAGTTTTTAATAAGGAAAATGAGTCTTAAAAACTTTCTACGAATCATTTTTCTATGTATTTAACCTGTTTACTTTTTAACATTTACTTAATATGATTAAGAAATTACTGTGTGACCATCTAATTGTCACATTCAAACCATTAACAAAATTAATTGAAATTACCAATTTACTTCACTATCAACTTTTTATCATTTTTCAATATTAGATTTACATTTGTGCCACTTTTACTTATGTCAACAACATAATTATTTTTTCTTAGCCTTTCTACATTCACTTAAATGTGAGTGGGCCTAATGGTTAAGAACATGTGTTTCCTCTTAAGAGGTCACAGGTTCAAATCCAGAAGGGGTTAGGGTATGTATACCTTCGTAGACTTTACCAGTCAAATTGTTGGGCAGAGGGGGGTCCCTTGTCCCATAAACAAGGGGGTCTCATACACCAATTTGGTGTGCTGGCTTGGTCGTGACCTTAAAAATAGATTATTATTATTATTATTATTATTATTATCAACTATTTCCTTGGACAAATTATTCGACAACATTTTGGCCCAATTGAAAGTGTAATCCTCAGCTACCTCATTCATGATGGCTACCCACTCCACTGAGAAATGTGTACAGCTCTTATTTTTTAGTAGGCGATAGAGCATCATGGCTACATACAACATATGAGCATCCAAATACATTGTGGCGTACATACCATGAGTGTCGGTTTTGAATTTATACAAATGTTCCCACTATGTATTTATTATATCATGACCACTCCTAGCATATTGGATGAAATATTTTCTCTCAAACTCTATAAGGAATGTGGCATTGTAAGTGTATTTAGGAGTAGGGGAGATTTTGTACATCACCTTTAGGTTTTCTCGTCGAAAACAACCGATGACAACTTTCTCATGGTTGATGCTACTCCTATTATGGATATCAATGTGTTCCAAATCTTATCTTATCATATCATTGTAAGGTAGGATTCTTGATCGTGTTGTTATCTTGTACAAATCCAAATGTGTTATATGTCTAAGCTTAGATGTATAAGAGTGGTCATATTCCTCGACAAAGTCTTATGGAAGGTTGATGATTTCTTGTTTCAGGACCTCAAATACTGCCTTCTGTGACTAGTGGAGTAGTTTCTGATAGAACATATGCATTGGGGTTTGAATCCTCACCCACTACGTCAAGATTTTTTTTCCATTTTTTCACAGAACTATAGACCTCAAGGAAAAAGAGTGAGCTTACCTCTTACAGGAGAATTCTGTGAGTTCTTTACTAAATAGAACTACTAATTCCTAGTGGTGAAAATGATTTTCAAATTGAAGTTCTTTAATTCAAACAAAATTTTATCAATCTTTGTATAGCCTAACCAACGAGAAATATATTAACTTTAATGGAATTGACTACCTGAAAATCCATAGTATTTTCTTGAAATCATTACCCTTAATCGACCATAAATTCCATCAATACTTCCACGTTTGGGAGCTTTGGGTCTGACAAGGTTGAAAGCTCCCGAACCCGGGACCCACGGAAGAGTTAATCTCTCGACAATCATTTTTAAATATTAAGTAATTGTGTTTAAAAAGTTGTATTAACTTCAAGTGTCGTTTTTAAATCTTAAGTAATTGTGTTTAAAAAGTTGTATCAACTTCAAGTGTTTCAAAAGTTCAGACTTTAGGGGTTTTGAATATAGAAGAAAGGAAATTTATCAAAATCCAAAACTGTGAAGTAATTAATTAAATCTTAATCGTGATTAACTTTCGATATTAAATGTTTTATTAACTCCTTTTTTACTCTTTTGAAAGGTCCAATGCTTCGATATTTTTAAACTTCAATGATTTGTGGACTCCCTCTATGTTAAACTCCCGAAGGGCCATCTCCTGAGTAACGTGGTAGAGATGATGTCATAAAAATAAACTATTTAGTTCCATCATCTATGATACCCAAACAACCAAAACAGGAATGAAGGTGTTCCACTCAACCCACCTCCTCTATCTAGTGAGGCTCCTATGTGAGTAAATGACAACCTATGCTTCTTCTATCATTACTAGAAAAAATCCATCATATTGACTCTGTAATTGATGAGCCCCTATATATGAGGTGCTAACTAAAAGTTCCCTACTACAATATTGTTAATATTGTTGTTACTCCCATTGTTACCTTAACAAGATCTAACAATGCAGAATGATATATTAAAATAGGTGTTGAATCATGTAGTATATGGGATGGGTTTTTAGAAATATAATAAGCATCAATTCTATTCAAAATATCTAATACACACTAATGTTTTAGGTGTGTATAATATGCATTAGTTCTTTGATATGCATAAGTTCTTTAGAAAATCTAATACACACCAATGCTTTAAATTATATAATATGCATATATGCACATTACATATGTGTGCACCATGGTACTATTATAATCACACCAAAAAAAAAACCTCCATTAAGACTTCACATAGCTCATAATTTTTAGTTATAGTGAACACATACTAAAATATCCACTAAAACCTTTGTTTTCAAAGCCAAAGTATTAGCAAAGAGTTTTTTTGATAAATTTCCCAATCTTGTAATTATTAAAAACCTTTTTGATAAATTTCTCAATCTTGTAATTATTAAAAACCTCCAATGGGTAGTGTTTTTCTTTTAATGCAATAAATTCATTCTTGGACTTGGGTTTAATTCAAAATGTCCTTGGAAAGAGCAAGGAAGAATATTAAAAATAAACCGCGTCAATGGGTAAAGATTACTGACTTTAAATAACGTTGATGGGGTTCATGGCGACCTGCTTTGCGGGAGATATCTCCAATGCAGAAGATATCTCATATCATAGGTTTCATCTCCTCATCACCACGTTGCGGGAGATTTGCTGAAAAAAAGGAAGCGACCTTTTCTTTTCTCAGTCGAAGCTTCACACGCACGATGGATCCGTCGATGGAGTAGGAAGAATAAACAATCCTGACACCCCTTCTAGGATCATTTTGTTCTTCTTGTTTTTATTAAATACTTCTAGGATCATTTGCTTTTTCTTGTTTTATTGAATCTCTGCGTATGTCCGCAGAAGACTCTGGCTGTAACCTCGAACTGGCGCTTGGAATGCCATGATCAGAAGCTCTTGCAAAGTACCTTCTATTCATATTGTTATTGTAATTGATGAATGCGTACCTTCTATTCAGAGAGGAATGAGATAATAGAGATGGCCAAGCCCTGCCCTTTCAGAAAGAGGTCGAGGACCAGCAGCAACCTCAAATATTCGATGATCTGGATAATAAAAAAAAGGACTCCGCAACTTCATCACTGTACCGTCAGCTCTCGTTATCTTTATCTGTTGACCATGATGCTGGACGACTCCCCGCAGGAGCATGTTACCCATTCTGCTGATCTCTATTATACAGAGGTGAAGAGTTTTGTGTATATATACACACAGATGGGTTAGGTAAGATATTCGGTGACCTAAACGCTAATTTGATTTGAATGGAAGGGAATGCAGCGAGTAAGGATGACAGGTAGGCGCTTTATGCAACATTATGAGTAATTCATGGTCTTTTTTTCAATTTCAATGGATGGGAATTCAACGAATAAGGATGACAGGTAGGGGCTTTATGCAACATTATGAGTAATTCATGGTCTTTTTTTCAAATTTTACTCAGGAACATTCTAATTCTATTTCCATCTAGTCGTGCGTCTCCTTCAAACGGTCACATCGTGCATCTCCTTCAAACGGTTACACATTCTAACTTCTACTTTTTCTAACTTCTTTTTATTGGCAGGAATATCGTCCTGCCCGTTTCCTTCAAAATGATGGGCTAATTTCGGGAGGAATCCAAGAAGATTTTTTTTTTTTTTATTTGATTGGAATTTATTTATTTTTATTATAACTACTTATCCCTTTTTTTTATCAACAGTCAATTAATGGCTAAATTCTGTTTTGGCAAAAGCTCCTTTAGTTCACCTAGCTGATTGAATTCCAAAAGCTTTTTCAACTGTATAATGCCACATAAGCTTACAATGCCACATTAGTTATTCTATGTCACCATGGTAGTTCATGAGAGGAAGCGAGTGTAAATGTTCTACTAAATAGTTTATTTTTATGTATAATTAAAAAATATTATGGAATTTTGAATTATAAGATAAAGTTTAGAAAATAATTAATAAATTTTGATTTGTTATGAAGAAGTAATATCCATTAATTACTAGAAACTTTATGTTCAAATAAAAAAATACATTAACTTAAAATTATGCATGCATATTAAGTAGCACTTTATCTTGCATAAAAATATAGTTTCAAGTAATGCATATTCAATATAATGGGTACATGTTATATCCCACTATAAAACCCTAAAACTACATCCACATTACACACTACTTATACATATGTATTACAAACATAATTACCACATACAACAGACTATAAGTAGCACAAGCAAGGTTGATATTTTAGTTAGAGTCATTGTCCATTATCGTGAAGCCATATGAGTAATGGCTTGTTTAAGTCAATGCTTTTCTTTTGCATCCAAACCACACCTTAATCCATGAGATTAATCACTACTTGGAGGACATGTGTCATAGTTTGAGGGCCCATGCATGTCCAACTAATTATGTAATAAGTCTCTAGTGCCTAAAACCACACTTTTTGATAATTAGGAGAAATTATCCTCAATGAAACAATCTACGAGATTTCCTAGGTTTCCCATAATTCGCTTTAAAATCGAGGGAGGTGGGTGACCATAAATGGCTATGTGAATAGGCAATAAGACATTGTGACATATTTCATAAAATAAATCTTTGTCTTTCTTCTCCCATAACTTGGACTGATAAAAATGAATAGGTTCAGAACTGGCTGGGGTCCAACTCTAGTTCATTAGAGGAAAAGGGGTTACGGAATAGATGGCATCCATCACCTATGTCGACATGTAAAAAGGAGAAGGTTTCTCTTTTCATTTCGATGTATTATAATCAACGATTTACTTGGCCAAATTATTCGACAACATTTTGGACAAATTGAAACTGTAACCCTCCGCTACCTCATTCATGATGGCTACCCACTCCACTGAGAAATGTGTAGAGATTTTCTTTTGGCTACCCACTCCACTGAGAAATGTGTAGAGATTTTCTTTTCAAACAGACGACAGAGCATCATGGCTACATACAACAAATGAGCGTCCAAAGACATTGTGGCATATGTAGCATGACCATTGGCTATGAATTTCTACACATGTCCCCACCATGTATTGATTATATCATGACCACTCCTAGTGTATTGGATGAATTTTTTTCTCTCAAACTCTATAAGGAATGCGGCATTGTAAGTATATTTAGGAGTAGGGGAGATTTTGTACATCACTTGTAGGTGTCCTGGTTGAAAAGAACCGACGAAAACCTGCTCGTGGTTGATGATTCTCTTGGTATGGATGTCAACCTGTTCCAAGGCCCAACTTATCATATCATTGTAAGGCATGATTCTTGGTCATGCTGCTACCTTTTGCAAATCAAAATGTGTTATATGTCTAAGATTAAATATATAAGAGTCGTCGTCTTCCTCGACAAAGTCTTCTTGAAATTTGATGATTTCATGTTTCAGGACCTCAAAAACTTGCATCTAGGTTTTACTACCTTATGTGACTTGTGGAGTAGTGTCTAATAGAACATATGCATTCGAGTTTGAATCCTCACCCGCCGCGTCAATATTTTTTTCCATTTTTTGTGATGCTATAATCCTCGAGGAAACATAGTGAGCTTACCTATTTCAAGAGAAGTTTGTGAGTTCTTTACTAGATAGAACTACTAATTGTGAGTGGTGAAAGTGACTTTCAAATTGAAGTTCTTTAATTCAATTTTTTTTTATCTATCTTCGTATAACCTCACCGACGAGGAATTTATTAACCTTAATGGAATTAACTACTTGGGAATCCACAATATTTGTTTGAAATCATTACCCTTAATTAACCATAAATGCCATCAATACTTCGATGATTCGTGTTTGGGACCTTTGGATGTGACACGGTGGAAACCTCCCGAATCCCGAACCCATGGAGGATTTAGTCTCTCGAAAATGGATTTTAAAGTGTGGAGATCTAAAGCGACCATTAGAGATTTACCCTTTAAACCTTAGGCGGCTCTCAAAAAAATGCAAAAAAAGGAAAAAATGGAAAAAAATTGAAATTAATGTGACATTGGTGGGGAAACCATGGGAAAAATGAAGAGTTTGGGGTATCTATTCCACAAAATTTACCAAATATTTAAACATGGCTCATACTTTTGAAATTTGTCTTATATGTGGGAAGAAAATAATGCTTATATAATTTGTCATATAATATCTTTTTCTTCACGTAGTGCATACAAAGTTAAGACACCTTGTGAATACCAAATGAATAAATTGAACCATATCATAGAATTATGAACCAAATTAAACCATACCATGATACCATCAAATTATGAAGAAACTATTTTGGTTAAAGTTTAATAAATATGGTAGATGCAGATCTACACCTAAAAACATAGGTGTCCAATAAGTATAAGCATGAAGTTGTATTCAAGCTTTACAAGTTCAAATATAAAATTAATTTTGACATGTTAAAATTATACTTGTGAGAAACATTTCTTTTATGGGTCAATTCTATATTGTATGACTTTTAAATATAATAAGTTATTAAAGAATGTCAATTCAATATATTTTTCTCACTTCATTTTTCTAATATCAAAATGTCAAAATCCCATGTAATCTTATAAAATGTAAAGTATTAACTAGAATATTTAAACATCTAATGTTAAATACTAGAATCTCAAGTATTAACTTCTAATATTTAAACAATTAATATTAAATACTAAATTACAATTAAGAACAACATGAAATATCTAAACATCTATATACCTTGTTTTCCTATAATTGATTTTTTACCTAAAATATTTTATCACAAAAATGAGCCTAAAATATTTTATCACAAAAATGAAATTGTTTTATTTTTATAGAATATAATCATCTAAAATTTGGAGTGTCCATTTTAGAAACTCTTTGTAACTTATTTTCTTAAAAAATCCCATGAAATAACATTCTTAAACTTTAATTAATAAAATATTGGAATTTTATTTGCAAGTTATGTGTATACTAACATTAAAACACTTACCAAAACAATTATAATTTAAGAAATCATACTTTACCTTTTAATAATAAAAAAATTGAAATCCAATAGTTTGAAATGCATATTGATTTTACGAATTAAAATCCAATAGATTGAAATGCATATTGATTTTACAAATTGAAATCCAATATCTTCAAATGCATATGGATTTTTCAAGCGAATCAATGCAATCAATTAGAATTGAGGGAGATGAATCGTTCAAAAAGTTTTGAGTTACACACTTCTTTGTATTATCATGAGCTACGGTGAGTAGGGATAGGTCAACTAATGAATTTTTAATTTTCACCCTATTTCTTGAGCAACAATTTTTTTTTTTTAAGGTGAGTATGGAGAAGCAATTGAGCAACGATTGTTTTTTTTTAAGTTGAGTATGGGAGACCATCTCATCTCTTAAGTGAAATTGAGAAAAGAAGTATGTTTAATAAAAATATAATTAAAGTGTGTTAAAATTATTAGTTTGAAAATGTTAGATATTGTTTTTGTTTGTTAATGTGCTTGGACATGTTGGCATCACAATTAACCTATGGCTTCAAAAACCACGACTCAAGGGAATTTAAGTCGTCAAAATCACCCGATATTGCACCCATCCTGAGCCACACCAACCCTTAACGTGGTTGGATTTTTTGTCCCCACAAGTTTTGATACGGTAACTTTGAAAACACAGAGTGGCTTAACAACACACTATGTACGAGAATTGAACATTGACCAACAATGAAAAACTCCTCACTTTCCACCATTGGATACAACCCCTTTGGGCGAAAAATTTAGATATTAATTCAAATATGTTTTATTAATTTTTTTTAATGATTTGAAGTATAAAATACTAGATAGTTTTTAAGAATGAAGATGGGTCATAAAAACTTTCTACGAATCATTTTTATATGTATTTAACATGTTTACTTTTTAACATTTACTTAATATGATTAAGAAATTATTGTGTGACCATATAATTGTCACGTTCAAATGATTAACAAAGTTAATTGAAATTACAAATTTACTTCACTATTAACTTTTTATCATTTTTCAATATTACATTTACATTTGTGCGACTTTTACTTATGTCAACAACATAATTAAAATCTCTTAGCCTTTATACATTCACTTACATGTAAAAAGGAGCAAGTTTCCCTTTTGATTTCGATGTATTATAATCAAGGATTTTCTTGGCCAAATTATTCGACAACATTTTGGCCCAATTGAAAGTTTAACCCTCAGCTACCTCATTCATGATGGCTACCCACTCCACTGAGAGATGTGTAGAGCTCTTATTTTTGAGCAGGTGATAGAGCATCATGGATACATACAACATATGAGCGTCGAAAGACATTGTGGCATATGTACCATGAGTGTCGGTTCTGAGTTTCTGCAAATGTCCCCACCATGTCTTGATTATATCACGACCACTCCTAGCGTATTGGATGAAATATTTCCTCTCAAACTATATAAGGAATGCAACATTGTAAGTGTATTTAGGAGTAGGTGAGAGTTTGTACATCACTTGTAGTTGTCCTCGTCAGAAAGAGCCCACAACAACTTGATAGTGGTTGATGATGCTCTTGGTATGGACGTCAATGTGTTCCAAGGCCCAACTTATCATATCATTGTAAGGCATGATTCTCGGTCGTGCTTCTATCTTGTACAACTCCAAATGTGTTATATGTCTAAGATTAGATGTATAAGAGTGGTCATCTTCCTCGACAAAGACTTCTAGACAGTTGATGATTTCATGATTCAGGACCTCAATTACTACCTTTTGTGACTTGTGGAGTATTGTCTGATAGAACATATGCATTCGGGTTTCAATCCTCACCCACTGCGTCAAGATGTTTTTCCATTTTTTGCGGAACTATAAACATCGAGGAAAGAGAGTGAGCTTACCTCTTAGAGGAGAAGTCTCTAAGTTCTTTACTAGATAGAACTACTAATTGTTAGTGGTGAAAATGATTTTCAAATTGAATTTCTTTAATTCAAACAAAATTATATCAATCTTTGTATAGCCTAACCAACAAGGAAGTTATTAAGCTTAATGGAATTGACTACCTAGAAATCCACAATATTTGCTTGAAACCATTACCCTTAATTGACCATAAATGCCATCAATACTTCGAGGGTTCAGTTTGGGAGCTTTGTGTGTGACAAGGTGAAACCTCGCGAACCCTGAACCCGCAGAGGAGTTAATCTCTATACAATCATTTTTAAATCTTAATTAATCATGTTTAAAAAAGTTGTATTAACTTCAAGTGTTTTGAAAGTTCAGACTTTAGAGGTTTTGAATATAGAAGAAAGGAAATTTCTCTAAATCCAAAACTATGAAGTAATTAATTAAATCTTAATCATGATTAAATTTCGATATTAAATGTTTTATTAACTCCTTTTTACTCTTTTGAAAGGTCGAATACATCGACATTTTGAAACTTTGGTGATATGTGGACTCCCTCTATGTTAAACTCCGGAAGGGACATCTCCCTGAGTGACGTGTAGGAGATGATGTCATTGTGGATGATGTGTCAAGAAAAGAGAGGTGCCATGTGTCACTCGAGAGCATGTGAATCATCCAACGAAAATTTCAAAAATAAGTCCCATGTGCCAGCTCATGAAAGATTGAAAAGACACATGTCCTATGACTCATGTTTGTGAGCTCTTTAGGATTTATCGTGAGCTATTACTTTTCATTTTCGGAGCTTCGGGGTTTCTACTGTTTAGACTTGTTGGAACATACAAAGCGCGGAGCTCGAAAGCTACCGTTAGAGATTTATATTTTAAAACTCAGGCGGCTCTAAAACTTCAGAGATTGTAAGGGTCACTCAATAAAATTAAGTATTGAGGATAGATATTGCACGTGCTTTATTATTAAATAACAAAGAATTAATTTGATTTAAAATTAAAGGACTATTTTCCAAACTTTTTCTCTCTTTGGGTAAAATTTTGTTCCTAAGAGGTGAAAAATATATAGCTCAAAATTTCAAAATTGTTTGTGTTCCGATAGATACAACATAAGATATTTTGAGAGAAAACATGATGGATAGCTTTGAAATAATGCATAATGTTTATGAATCACTTGTTACCAGGGTCAAAAATTTCGATATATGGAATTGTGTATATTATACTATAAATGTAGGTATAAACATTGGATGAATCCCTCCCTATTAATATATAAATATATATATTATGGTGGGCCACCTATGGTTTATGTATACCTATTCATTGAGTTCCATCATCTATCATACCCAAATAACCAAAAAAAGAATGAAGGTGTTCCACTCAACCCACCTCCTCTAGCTACTGAGGCTCCTAGGTGAGTAAATGACAACCTATGCTTCTTCTATCATTGGTAGAAAAATTCCATCATATTGACTCTTTAATTGATGAGGCCCTATATAGGAGCTCCTAAGTAAAATATGAGTTACCTACTACAATATTGTTACTATTGTTGTTACTCCCATCTTACCTTAACAAGATCTAACAATGCACAATGATATATTAAAATAGGTGTTGAATCATGTAGTATATGAGATGGGTTTTTAGAACATAATAAGCATCAATCCTATTCAAAATATCTAATACACACTAGTTCTTTAGCAATGTATAATGTGCATTAGTTCTCTGATATGCATAATTTCTTTAGAAAATCTAATCCACACCAATGCTTTAAATATATGTAATATGCACATATGCACATTACATATGGGTGCACCACGATACTATTATAATCACACCAAAAAAAACCTCCATTAAGACCTCTAATAGACCATAATTTTTAGTTATAGTGAACATATACTAAAATATCCGCTAAAACCCTTCTTGTCAAAGCCAAGGTTTTAGCAAAAAGTGTTTTCATAATTTTCTCAATCTTGTAATTATTAAAAACCTCCACTAGGTAGTGTTTTTGTTTTAATGCAAGAAATTCACTCTTGGACTTGGATTTTATTCAAAAAGTCCGTGGAAAGACCAAGAAAGAATATTAAAAATAAACTACGTCAATGGGTAAAGATTACTGACTTTAAATAATGTTGATGGGGTTCATGGCAACCTGGTTTGCAGGAGATATCTCCAATGCAGAAGATATATTATAGGCTTCATCTCCTCATTACCACGTTGACGTAATTGGCTGAAAGAAAGAAAGCGACCTCTTCTTTTCTCAGTCAAAGATTCACATGCACAGTGGATCCATCGATTGAGTAGGAAGAAGAAACAATCCTAATGCCCCTTCTAGGATCATTTTGTTCTTTTTGTTTTTATTAAATGCTTCTAGGATCATTTACTTCTTCTTGTTTTATTGAATCTATGCGTATGTCTGCAGAAGAATCTGGCTGTAACCTGGAACTGGCGCTTGGAATGGCATGATCATAATCTCTTGCAAAGTACATTCTATTCATATTGTTATTGTAATCGATGAATTCGTTCTGTGAGATTCAGAGAGGAATGAGATAATAGAGATGGCCAAGCCCCGCCTTTTCAGAAAGAGGTCGAGGACCAGTAGCTACCTCAAACATTTTCTCTCGAACTCTTTAAGGAATGTGACATTGTAAGTGTATTTAGGAGTAAGGGAGATTTTTTAGATCACTTGTAGGTGTTCTGGTTGAAAAGAGTCGATGAAAACCTCCTCGTGGTTGATGATGCTCGTGGTATGTATGTCAAATTGTTCCAAGACCTAGCTTATCATATCGTTGTAAGGCATGATTCTCCCTCTCTCTCCCCCTCTCCATCCCCCTCTCCCTCCCCCCCCTCTCTCTCTTTCTCCCTCCCTCTTGTTGTCTCTCTCTCTCTCTATCT
>SNQJ01S0043326.1:21385-42201 GCA_010110895.2 Picea sitchensis
TGTTGAATGTAGATATTTTTTGCATGGAAGTAGTTCTTGAATTCTTCACTAGTATTTCCAACTTCAAATATAAATCTACATGCACTAGAAGAATATGGTGATAGTAAATATTGATAGCTCATAATTAAGAATACAAATTATTA
Source organism: Picea sitchensis (assembly GCA_010110895.2). Lineage (NCBI taxonomy): Eukaryota > Viridiplantae > Streptophyta > Pinopsida > Pinales > Pinaceae > Picea > Picea sitchensis. The sequence goes on from SNQJ01S0043326.1 coordinate 21,529, forward strand.
GTTAATCATATGGTACTTGCACACATTAGCAATGGATGGGATTCTTGACTACTATGTGTTGGATCATGAATGATCGTTGGTGCTCTAGGAATCCCATGATGGACATAGAAACATACATTAAAGTGATAAGACACAACTATCACAACATGCATTACAATGAGACATGTTGGGTGCAAGTACCATTCAACTAGGATAGAGTGCACTCTCCACCCCAATATTCATATTATTATCTTCATTCACTCCTATCAGTACATATTCTCCCTTTCTCTTCTCTCATTTGTTTACTTAGGGTTCATGTGTGTGTGTGGGGGGGGGGAGTTAAGATTTTGTACTAAAAATATGTTATATTTGTATTGGTCAATGTAAGAATACAAAAAAAGGTTTTTCCCACAGTCTATGATTCATACTTTTTTTTTTAAATTTATGCTTGTCTACCAAAAATCCAATTCTATCCTTTCATGAGGATTGTGAACTTTTACTACTATAAATCCTACTTTAAAAAACACGCCAAAACCCTTACCTTATCATTGTCATTTCGCCAGATCCATTAGCCCATAAAAATTGATAAGAGTTGTCCATGAAATGCATTTCCATCACCAAGACCTGCATGAATCATAAAAGACAAATTCTTTATATGAGTAAACAATATATAAGCAAATAAACATGCATTTGGTTATGTAAAATACTCTGGAAAAAACTTAAGTGGTCGCATACCATAATGAGCTTCTCTTTGTTTCTAGAATAGGCTATTCTCTAGTGAAAAGGGCCAACCATGTGAAGGTGGAAGCTCATATGGCCCCTCCCCCCCCTCAGATGGCTCTCAATTCCCCATACCCAACAAATGATTTTGTTTATATAGAAAACATATAGACATTCATGGATAACTAGGATAGTCATCAAAACATATGAACATATAAACATTGAAGCATAATGTTGTAATTCATATAAACAATGTTTCATACTAGAAACATCAATAAGCATCTAAATACAAGTCATGAATTTATACATCTATTTTTTCTTTGATTTATGTTTTTTTACATTAAGAAAATTGATGATTGGGGTATCATAATCATCCTTTGACAATGCATTTCTTGTGCCCTGTCCTTCTATTGTTTGTGTTTCCATGCGCTCATGTACCATACTTCTGGTACGTTGATGAGAAGGGTTTCAAGGCATTTGTGTAGGGGCGTGAACTGCAACAACGAAAATGATTATATCGATATGCTGAAATATAATTGAAATAACTATTTCATTATTTTGATTAACATTACAATATTGCTCTTTACTTGTATGTGTAGCTATGACAACTGGTGCATTAATTTCTTTTCCACTTGGTTCCTCTCGCAATTCACCCTCCTAAGCTACATGCTCTTCCATTTAAGGAAGATAATATATAATTATAAGTCAGTAAATAAATATCTACAATCACAGTAAATATTTCTAATTCTGAAGCATACATATTGGAATGGGTACTCTGCTCCCCACAATCATTGGACATGTGCTCCCTTGTATGAAGTGGTGTCTACTGAATACCGCTAGATTCATTGCCGTGGTTGCACTGTTGCTTGAAAAAAAACATAAATACTTAGTTAAGGGTGATACAATAAAATATGAATAGACTTTACAAGCATGCTACTACGGTTTCCTTATTCATTTTATTTACCTGCGTCACTGGGGAGATTGGAGTCTGCCCCAAGCTTCTCCTGTATTCAATCAAACTTTTAAAACCGTTCTTGTAACCAAGCTTTAGGCCCTCCTTGGTGGCAGTAATGTCGAAAATATTTAATTGCAATGCATAACACCATTAAAATTACCAATAACAAAAACACATATTTGTTCGCTACTGTTAAATAAATATTCACCATAGTTAATCATTTAATTATTACAATTCAGGCTTTTAGTTTTCCATAGCCACCCTGGTCTAGTTTATGTTGCCCATGATTTTCCATTCTAGCCTTGGTTTCTTTGGAGGTATCAGGTATCCTATATATGGAATTTTTGAAAAAAAATAGATATCGAAATTGTTACTTAAAAAAAGAAAGAAAAACATAAATGAGCATATTTCACTAATAAGATGACATGTGTTGTACCTTGCTTGACCAGGTCATGGATGTCTTCCTTGTTTTTTAAACAAGTTCTCCTTTGCATCCTCTATCATGGCCTTCCACTCTTTCTCCGGAACCATGGGAGGGCACTCATGCTTGAGGTCTAATTGCAATTTCTCCCTATATTGGGCCCTGGTATATTTTAAATTCTCGCTGGCTAACTTTGTAACCACTTTCTTGTTGAACGTATTGCCGAACAAGTTTACCATGTGGCCTATTAATTCATCTTTCTTTTCACTATCTTGGCCATTCCACTGTGTGCGAATGGTGGGGCCAAACAACTTCAATTCTTTGTCATTCAAGTTTCTGTAGAAAACATTGTTTCCTGCATAAACATGTTATCCATTAATTTATAATAATCTCAAAAAATGTTCATTTCAATTTTATGATAAAAATGAATCAATTAATTAACAAATACCTACAATCTTCTGAATCTTGATCGGAACACATATGTCATCCACCAGAAAGGTAAGATCTAGTGATCTGGTGCTTTTAATTCATTCTGCTCCATGAATAACTTTCTCTCCATCTACAATACGTTCATCTCTGGAGTCATGTGGAGTCCCAGGCTCTAGCTCATCATGCTCCGACATTTCATGCCGATCAACATCATTGTGCTCATCATTGGATTTGAGGGGAACCTCAAGAGGGTAAAAAAAGCTCACTTGTACTTTTCTATGTCGATTTTTTTGTTGCATTGGACCATCACTACTACCTTTAACAGTTGTAGGATCGAAAGCTTCCCAGGGCACGTGGTTTAAAAACTCCTACAAACATAAAAATTTACTTTATCGAATCATATAGAAAATATAAAACAAAAAAGCAAATATGAAATTGTCATAGCTGAAATATGTGAAGATGCCACTTACCCCAAAATTAGTTATTAGATTTTGTAGCTCTGCAATTCTTACCCTATCCTCCTGTGTCAGGGGTCTTTTGTGAAACAAACCTAGATATTCTATGTTTTCCTTCTTCAAGGACTTCACGATAGTTATTATTGGGTCAGTGGAATAAAATATATCATCCTCATCAATATCCTCAGTGGGTGCCTTCCCATGTTGACCATTCCACAATACATTGATGAATACATTTAATGAGATGAACTTTAACATTTGAGAAATTTAGTTATTGTAGTCATAAGTTATTACTATATTTAACATTTACCTACCGAGGCACAACGAGTGCCTTTCCATGGTCACCCTGGACAGATGTTGACATAATAAATCAATCAACAAAAGTTATGAAATTCTCCTGTAACATTAAAAAAATGAAATATTGCAGTAATATCAGAAAATAAATAATGAAATTTCAGAAATTTAGTTGTTGTAGTCATAAGTTATTACTGTATTTAACATTTACCTGCTGAGGCACAACAGGTGCATTTCCACGATCACCTTGAACATATGTAGTGGGTGATTTTCCACGGTCACCCTGGACAGACATTGACACAATAAATCAATCAACAAAAGTTATGAAATTCACTTGTAACATTAAATTCATGAAATATTGCAATAATATCAGAAAATAAATAATGAAATTTCAGAAATTTAGTTGTTGTAGTCATAAGTTGTTACTATATTTAACATTTACCTGCTGAGGCACAACGAGTGCATTTCCACGGTCACCCTGGACATATGTAGTGGGTGATTTTCTACGGTCACCCTGGACAAAATTTGAAACAATAAATCAATCAACAAAAGTTATGAAATTCATCCATAACATTAAATTCATGAAATATTGCAGTAATATCATAAAATAAATAATGAAATTTTAGAAATTTAGTTGTTGTAGTCATAAGTTGTTACTATATTTAACATTTACCTGCTGAGGCACAACGGGTGCATTTCTAGGGTCACCTTGGACATATGTAGCGAGTGATTTTCCATAGTCACCCTGGACAGAAGTTGACACAATAAATCAATCAACAAAAGTTATCAAATTCACGTGTAACATAAAAAATAAAAAATAAATAAATAAAATAAAAATAAATAAATAAAATAAAATAAATAAAAAATAAAAAATAAAAAAATTGCAGTAATATCAAAAAATAAATAATAAAATTTTAGAAATAACACCCTGGACAGATGTTGACAGAATAAATTAATCAACAAGAGTTATGAAAGTAATTGTAACATTAAAAAATGAAATATTGCAGTAATATCAGAAAATAAATAATGAAGAATGAAATATATGCAGTAAAAAAATGAAATATTGCAATGATAAATTATAACAATGATTGATCAAAGGTTGAGTTGAACGGTATGTAAGATATTTACCCCCATATCCGCACCCCCTCCATATATTTGATTTAAGTTGTAATCGATCAACAACTCTTCACCTGGAACTATTGTTTTTGTTGCACATACAAATATATGATTTCCTTTGCATCCTTCAAATATGAAATTCAGTTTATTAATTGTTGCCACAGGCCATGTACTATTTACAAAGTCCACAATGTTTCTAGAAGCTTTGGCCTTCCATCAATATACATAGTTGCCCTTTATTTTGATTGTTATCTACTAGTTGTATTTAATTTGCGACAACTACGTATCTCTGCATACTTCGTGTATATCATACCAACATCAAACAATGATTGTATTTGTATAATGGTCTGACATACTCCATCAATTCAGTTACAGTGCCATAGTCGACCTTTATGCCATCCATGGAAAATAACCCTAATCCATGTAAGGACGAAGGAGAAATGCGATACATCCTCCCACTGATGAAGAAATCCGTGTCCACTTCAGGTAGCTCCTTAGGTGCCCATCATTTCACTAGATGTCTATACCTCAAGGTAAACTCAATGTCACCTATGCTCTCAACATCATAATTACATGACCCTCCGTTGGCAATAAAAAATTGCATGCGTATATAAAATCTTGTCCTTACCTTTTCAGATCTAGTTGATCTAGAACTGGTAGATCTAGTACAACACGTCTCACTTTCAACCTCTCTTAGTATATCTTGATCATCACTCGAAGAATATAGATCCGACAGATACCTATTTGGTGGTACCTACACTCGTTAAAACAAGAAGATAAGTTATCATGCGAATATAAGTTTGTCATGGTACCAACGCTCGAAAAAATGAGAAGTTAAGTTAGAAAGAAAATATTTAGGGAACCCATGTTTTGCTTGGAGAATATACTTGATTATATTGTATGTAACAAACTTATTTGGGTCTTTTTTTACTTGATTCGAATGAGTTTGCACAACTTTCACTAAATAGAATTTGTTTCTATGGGATCATAACACTCAAGAACCCTTATTTCCATTTACTTATGATTTGAGCCTTATAAGAAAACTTCCCCTCATATTTGGATAAAATATATTGTTTTTGCTCCACATATTTCAATTTACTAATGAATAACACCACATAATGAAAGTGGATATTGTGAAATTTGTGGAAGTGATCACTCTAGTTATTTCTGTGGAGGTTTATCCAACCAGATAATGACAATGGACAATGAAATAACAATTGAAGAAAAAATATTTCCCTAGGTCAAATATGGTTGAATACTAGAGTATGAGAGTTGATCAATGGTTAGATTGCAACATTTATATAGAAAAAACATGACGAAAGAGAAACGATACCATGACTTCCATGACATGCATGTAGTCATGCCCAAGGGGTAAGTTAAAGTCAACATGGGTAGTCACCATTGCAACATTGACTAAAATAATATTACCACCTGACTCGGTGGGAATATTAGATACAGTTCCTATTGATTTACATGGTATACCATCAAAATCTTGAGAATTATTCATTAGTGGAATGAGGATGGGAGGAACAAGATGTGCATAAAATTGACTTATATATAAGAACTATATCCATGATATAAGGACTTGTTTATAAAACAAGACATAATTGAACATTGTTAAATCTGAGATAGAAACAACATCATATTTAGTGTGCTAGAAGCTTTATTGAATCTAAATAAGATTGAATGGCATCACTGAGCATTTTGGTGATAGAGGAATCTTTGGGAAGGAGGAAGTCTTGAAGAGGCCTTCAAAACTAGGTGTAGCATAAAGGAGACTTCCAATATCAGAGTACTTCCACTTAACACAGCCTGGGGAGTATATATTATCATAAATATAAAGTTGTTTGAAGGCAAGGACACACTTCCCTACAAATGTGTTGTCTAGTCCTTAAATAATTCAAATTCCTATCCATAGGTGTAGGAAAAATATATCTCCCATATGCAAGGTGAAGTGACTTTAAAAAAGGATATTCCATGGGATCGTTTTCATTGTGCCTCACAAGGGAATCAATCTAAGGGAGGCTCAAGAGGCACACTATACTTATGTTCAGATCACAATATGTTTTTAAAGTTGGAATTGGTCAAGAAACTACAACTTCATTGAATTGATGGGTTTAAAATTAGTCGTGAAACTTGCACAATAATATGGTCTAACCCAATTACAAATTTTTGGAGATTCAGATTTGGTTATCAAATGGATGCACAAAGAAATTACAGTCAATAATTTTACATTACAACCCTTGTATTTCCATTACGACCCTTGTATAATGAATTTCTCTATATATTAACATTTTTTTCATAGACATCTCTATCCCATATTTACAGGGACAAGATCACCGCTACAGATGGGATCTCAAAAGATGGATTTGGGTTGGAATGAGGAACCTCGATTATTTTAGTAATATATAAAGGAAATACTACAAAATATAATCGTGAACCATGGACCTAACCATATCCATTACAATTTCTATATCAATTTGTGTATAATGATAAGGTTTCATTGATCTCCAAATGAAATACTATTGTACTTTTTTTAATGTCATTTTGTTTCTTTTTAAAGAAGTTATTGTTGTAATTGAACATGACCGACTTATAGTTTTTTGGTGATCATGGATTGGACATAAGAAATTCATGTAAAAGGATAAAAAACACTTATTAATGCCATGGGAATGTGACAATGTATTTTTTTCAAACTATTAAAAATACATATTTGTTTCCTTGAAAAAAAAGTGATGGTCACTCATATCTTCTTGAAGGCTACACTAAACTCAACTGCATGAACAATGCATGATCTTCGATTACTTTCACTACTTTTTCGCAGAACTCTAAAACTAAATTGAGAAAGAACTAACTAAGTCATGAATAAAGGTTGTTTAAGGAGCAAATTATTCAATCTACTTCATGCACACATTGAAACTATCTACCTTAGTCTTGATGTCCAAAAGTGCAACATCCATATCTACAACTATTACCTCCTTTTCTAACGACAATAATTTCATTTGCAAGGTGTATTGAGATTCACTTTAGGATAGTTCTTCCTTGAGTGTACATTGAGAGTCAGAGAGGTCTTTACATATGTTTAGAGGTGTACAACATTTTTAGTGGGTCTAACGGTTAAGAACATGTGTTTTCTCCTTAGAGGTCATAGGTATGTACACCTCCGTAAACTAAGTAGAATATGTGTTTCAGTTTTGGATCATATGTATGTACACCTTCCTAGACTACACAATCAAATCATTGTGCAAAGGGGGTCCCTTGTCCCGAAAACAAGGGGGCCTCTTGAACCAAAGTGTTGCTATATTGACTTAGATATATGAACTATCTCCATGATATAAGGAATCATTTGGAAAATGAGACATAATTGAATGTTGCTAAGTCTTAGATAACTACAACATCGAATTTGGAATGCTATAAGGCCAATTGAATCTAAATAAGATTGAATGGCATCACCGAGCTTGTCAGTGATAGAGACAAACACCTAATTACTTTAATTTTACTTATAAATTATTCTTATTTTTGTTGCTAATATAAAGATCTAAACATGGTTTTCAACATATGTGGTTCATTGTGATGTCACTAGGATACATAAGAGAGGTTGTTCCCATACTACATGGAATTTAACATAATCACAATTAAAGATAAGTTTCACATTCCTTCCATTATTGAGTTATTAGATGAATTACATAGTGCAGTTTATTTACAAATCTTGATCTCCACTAAGGATATAATCAGATTCACCTTAAAAAACAAGATATGCCAAAAACAACTTTAGAACTCATGAAGTCCAATATGAATTCCTAGAAATGTTGGTTGGTCTCATTAATTCTCCCTCTACTTTTTAGTGTCTTATGGATTATATTTTGAGGAATTTCCTTAGATTTTCTTTTGTTTTCTTTGACGACATTTTGACATACAAAAAAACTATTGGAGATCATATGGGACATGTGGGTAAGGTATTGCATATTCTTTAGGATAACAAACTGTGTGCCAAGAAGTCCAAGTGTACTTTTAGGTTACAAGAAATGGAGTACCTAGGCCATGTGGTATCAAATGAATAAGTCAAGGTAAATCCACAAAAGATAAAAGAAATAACAGATAGTGCAATACTAAAGAACATCAAGTTCCTTTGATATTTCATTGGCTTGATATGATATTATCGTCATTTTTTCATCAATTATGCTCAGATTGTTGCACCTCTAACATACCTATTAAATAAGAAATAATTTTTATGGTTATATGTGGCAATGTAGACATTCCAACAATTCAAGGAGGATTGCACCTTTACTCCAATTCTAGGCACCCCAAACTTTAATAAGACATTCATAGTGGAATGTAATGCCTATAGCCAGGGCATTGGAGTAATTATTATATGGGAAGGTTGTTTGTTGGATTTTGAAATTAGACAATACAATGAAATATTATATCTCATACAATGTATGAAAACTAAATGTTTTTCTTCATTCACGTAATTAAAAAATGACATCAATATCTCTTGTACGAGCTTGGGTCATAACACTTACCGAACTTATCTTCTCAGTGCATATATTTGTTCCTAAATTTTTGCAGCCTCAGAGCTACATAGGGGTTATGGGGGAGGTCAAGGAGGTTGAGGGAGAAGCTAGCTGGGATGTTGAGGAGAGGTAATGGCTTGGTGGAGGGGTTTCCATCCTCTAATTTGCAAGGAACCCCTGGTAAAAAAAAAAAAAACTCATAGCTTGTAACTAATTAGTAAAAAACTCAGAGATTGGAGAGATTTTAACTATTAAATTATCGATTTTGGCAGCATGATGTTAACCCCTAGGTATCTCCACTCCATAAGTGTTTTCGGGTTTAGCCAGATAGGGATCCTCTTCTATTGGCACAAGGGCAGACCCAGGGTTCAACTCTAACAACACACCAACAAACCCTAACTACTGGCCCTTTCGAAAACATCTGCAAAGCAGATGAGGTCTCACCCAAAGTAGAAATAGAGGGGTTGTAGGACACATGTGTCTACAACTAGAGAAAACACAAGATGATTTCAGAACAACAATGTAAGATAACCTAGAGATTCTTAACAGTCTTATACTTAGCTTCGCGAAGTTAGTTTTTATCTCTTATCTTCAGTAGGAAAACAACAGTGTAATATCAGTATAAAATATAGAAATAACACAACATTAATCACATAGAACAACAAGATTTTACGTGGTTCACCCTCTCCCTAGGGCTACGTCCACAAAACTATGTTTATTGATTAAGTAGATGAAGAATACACAGTTCTATCTACGCACTCAGCTGTAAATCTCTCTCTCTCTCTCTCTCTTTCTCTTTATTCCCTCTCCCTGTGCACCCAACTACAGAATAGATATTCACACCCAGCTGAAGATCCAAAATACAAGAATGATCTAAGACATAACACTTCTACCTCTCAAAATAACATCATCACCGCCCTCTCTCTTCTAGTCCTCTATTTATTATTTCCTGACTCTTAGAAACCCTAGATCAAAGTCCAGGTGCCAAAACCCTAGGTCCACATAACCTACCTTTTAAGGACTTCTCCGACCTGTTCTTCCTTCTTCTCCACGAGGTACTCCAAAGAACCCATTAGTATCTTATTTCACTTGCTGACTTGTCCACGATCTATCTTATTTGTTGCTTTGTCTTCCTTGATATTCTCTTTCAACGACTTTCTTTCCTTTACTTCGTTCCTTATTTTCTGCTTATTTAACCACTTCGATCCTTCCTCGATTTGTGTGCCTTCCGTGCACTTCATACTTTGTCTTTCTTCTTCCTCAATCCTTGCTTTCTTCCTTCATACAAGACCAAGGGCCAACAAGCCCCCAACACTCACTTGTGACTCGTCTCGAGTCACTGCAGGGTTGAGCCTTCTTTATTACTTCAACTGCAGACTGTGTGGAGCAGCCTGTGCTTTCTTCTATGTCCCTCCCTATCATGTGCAGACTATCTTTTTCGTGTCTGGTACCCAATTTCAACTGCACATGGTACCTAGACCTTTCTTCCCTTTCTTTTATTGAGAGTTGCAAGGCAACTAGTTGTCATAGTACAGCTTCAACCAGCTCCCATTCACTAAACCATCCTTCCATTCTCCATTAAGATTCTTTAACTGCACATCTCCACCTTCTATAACATAGGCAACCTCGAATGGTCCGAGCCAATGTGTCCCAAACTTTCCTGGATGCTTCATGAACTTGTTGTCATATAAAAGTACCAAATCTCCTTGTTTGAATGCTTTCTTCTTGATATGGCTGTCATGGTAAGACTTTTCCTGTTCTTTTTGTACCTGTTGATGAAATCCTGCAATGAAACTGTCTTCCTCTAATTCTATCAACTACGTGAGACTATTTTGAACAACGTCGATGTCATCCATACCTATAAATTCCACAATTCTTAAACTAGGAACCAAATATTCCATAGGTACTACTGCTTCTTGACCATAAACTAACTTAAAGGGGGTCAATGTTGTTAGATTTTTTCAAGTAGTTCGATAAGCCCATAATACTGTTGGAATTCTCAAGTCCCAATCATCTATGTTAACACTGCAAATCTTAGTCAATGTTGTTTCCAAAATCTTATTGAAAGATTCGACTGTACCATTCACTTGTGGGTGGTATGGTGTGCTCTTCTGATGGTGAACTTCGAGCTCCTAAGTTAAGGCTTTAACAGTTTTTTTAATGAAGTGTGTGCCTTTATCACTCATAGGGATATTTGGGCATCCATATCCGGTTATGATATCATCAAAGATGAACCGCGAAGTTGTAGTTGCACTATAGTCTTTAATTGCTCTTGCTTCTGCCCATCTGGTCAAATACTTTGTAGCAATGATAATGTATCAAGCTCATGTGTGCTTCCCTGGTGGGTTGATAAGTCCCACAAAGTCAATAGCCCATTTATCAAATGCTTGTAAGTTTAATTGAGGAGCTAAAGGAATCTCATCCCTTCTAGAAGGCTTCCCTATCCTTTGACATACATTGCAGGCTCTGTAGTATTCCTTAGCATCCTTATGTAAAGTGGGCCACCAGAGGCCAGCTCTGAGCACCTTCTGTGTTGTTTCTTTCCTTGCATAATGTCCTCCTACAATGCCTTCTTGTGCTTCTGCAAGAATCAATGGTCTTTTTGCCTCCATAACACATCTCCTCAAGATCTCATTTGGTCCCATCTTATATAACTGTCCAACTATAAGTTGAAAAACTGCAGTGCAAACTACCAACTGTTTCTTATGAATAATTGTATACTCGCGGGGTTCCATTCTTGTGGACATGAATTGGACTATCTCGAAGAAGTGGTCATCAAATTTCCTGATGGCCAACGACTGTGCATCTGGTAGTGTATCATCCAAACTAGTGGGTTCCTCTCCATGTTCTAACCTGGATAAATGGTCAGGTCCCTTATTCATTCTTCCTGTTTTGACCACAATCTTAAAATCATATTCCTGAAATAATAATATCCATCTGTGTATTCTTCCCCCCAACACTATCTTGTTGACTAAGTACTTCAGTGCATAATGATCAATAAACATCTTAAAGTGTCCTCCCAACAAGTAGTGTCTAAACTTCTGCAGCGCGTATACCATAGCTAAACCTTCTCTTTCAGTGGTAGTATAATTTATTTCAGATGTAGAAATCTTCCTGCTAGCAAAGGATATAGGGTGGTCAATATATCCTACACTTGGCTAGGCTAAAATTGCTCCTAATGTAATGGATGAAGCATCGACATGAACATGGAATTCCTTACTCCAGTCTGGAAAAACCAAAATAGGTGCAGTGACCATTTTCTGCTTTAGTGTGTCAAAGCTCTACTGGCATTCCTCTATCCATTGAAACTTACTATCCTTCTTTAACAAATTTTCCATAGGTGTTGTTATCTGTGCGTACTCCTTAATAAACTTTTTGTAGTATCCAATGTGTCCCAATGCAGTGCGAAACTATCTAACTGAAGTAGGAGGAGGTAGATCAACAATGATAGCAATCTTGGAAGGATCTACCAACAACCCTTGTTTACACACAATGTGTCCTAACAACACTCCAAAAGGCGAGAATAAAATACAGTTCTTCAAGTTCATGGAAATCTGACATTGCCTGCACTTATCTAACATTAATCTCAAACATTCAATATGATCTTTCAGTGAGCTAAAAATGGTCCAATCATCAAAGTATGCCTCCAAAAATGTTTGTAAAAATTCATTAAATGCTTCGACCACCACCATGGAAAAGATGGCTGGTGCATTCTTCAAGCCAAAAGGCATCATAGTGTACTGAAAAGAGCCCCATTTTGTTGCATATGTGGGCTTATGCCTATCCTCCTTAGCAATTCTAATTTGGTGATAACTTGAAAATCCATAAGTGAATGAATAAACTTCTTGTCCTCATACATTATCTAGAACCTCATCAGTAAAAGGTGTAGGAAATGGATCATGTAAACATGCATCATTCAATTTCCTTGGATCTACACAAATTCTGATTTCTCCCAACTTCTTATCTTGTACCACCATAGGGTTGATCCATTCAGATTCTTCAACTAGTTCTATGATTCTTGCTTCCAACATTCTATCTAATTCAATCTTAACTTTATGCTTGTACTTGGGATTTAGTCTATATGGCCTCTGCTTGACATGCCTTGCATATGCTTGCAAGGGAATCTTCATTTCTACCATGGGCCCTTTAATGCCCTTCATGTTTATGAACTTGGTTGGAAAGAAGTCTTGATACTCATGTAATAGTTCTATAATATTTATAATAGTAGCATCATCCCAATAGTCTCCAACATTTTCCAACTTAGGTGCTTGATCTGTTACAATATTAACCTTCTTAATTTTAATAGTCTTGCCAACAAAAGGTAATTCAATCCTTGGCCCTTCTATGTCTCTTTGTTCTTCAATTTCTGAAATGTTTACATTCCTAAGGGTCATCATCCTCATTGACATTAATATTATAACAACCTTGCAACCAATGAAGAGGCGCCATCCATTCATCTTCTTCTTGGTCAAGTGGGGGGTTAGGTGCCTCCTCAAATACCTTCTATCTTACAATTTGTAAAGCCTGATCTACTATGGGGTACTGAATTTCAAATAGGAAAGTAGCTATAAAGTTCTAGGTCATACCATACCAATATGTAGTAACTAAGTGCAGTTCTACTTGAAGATACCAGTTGTTAGGTGTAGTATCTAAGGTGTTAATGAACTTATGTACCCACTGTTCTTTAGGAATGTTCCTCTAGGATTCCTCACAACTTCACACATGGTTCTTAGGACAACTCTGACCTATGTATCAAACTTTGTAACCTTCATCTTGATATGAAAAGCACATTGTCATCAAGGTGCGACATTGTACCCACTCCACGATGTTCTTCTTATGTGTTTCCCACCATCTAGATGGTGTTTTTTTCAAGGCTTCATCTAGTGCCAACAACCTCTGCTGTACTGGTACAATTCCTTCAAATTCAAATAGAAATGTCTCTAAATTATTCAATCCATCAAATGTAGGAAGAGTACTTACTTCTGTGCCAATCCAATGAACTGCCTTGGTCAATCTAGCACACCTCTGCGTAGATACTTCATACATTTTGTTCTGCCAATTTGCCAATGCTTCTTCTGAATCTGGCGAGCATGCACTTTCACTTCGACAACTTAGATTTCCATCTGTTGTAGGATTAATGTAATCCTGTTGTCCTGTTGTCAGTTTATATATGTTCTCTAGTTAATAGGTGCAGTCTTATTCTCTTATAGGTTCTGTGTATGTGCAAACTTCATCAGGGTCAAGAGGTGCAATCACCCTAAGGACATCACCTTCAAATGTCATTCTTCTCTTTTATAGGTCAACAATAGTCAAATTGTTGAAATCCCAATCAATACCCAACAATGCAGGATAGGGGAAGATATCATCAACAATCTCAATCAATTCGAAGTATGCAAATGTCCTTACTCCGTCGATGTCTACATGGACATGCTCTAGTCTTCCAAAGGGGCTCACTGCCTACTGATTAGCCATCCTGAGCCTAATAGGAGAGTAAATCAACTTAGGTTTTCCCATCAATGCCCAAGTATGCTTTGTCATAACATTCACTTCTGATCCCAGGTCAAGGACCACATAGTCTATGTCATAGTCTCCAATTTGAGCACTAAGGTGCAATTCCTTGCTTGTACTCCTTTTCCTAGATACTTGATTCAAAACTCTATTCATCAGAGGATCTACTCTTCCAATTTCATACTGTCTTATTAGATGTTGTAGTTCCTTCACAACTCTTTCATCTTTAATCAAATTAATAAAAGTATACAAGAAGTCCACAAGATTGCTTAGCTCTTTTCCTTGTCTAGGTAGGGTAGACTGATCAAATGCTGGAGGCATTTCACATTCCCTTACTTTCGAATGTGCCCTAGATGAAGAATCTTGTTCACCTACAAATTCTCTCCTTGTTTCTTCAAAAGTATGCTTTTCTTTCCTTGGATCAAACAATGGTGTCTTCTCTGAAGCTCTTATGATCCATGATCCATCTGTAGTCTTTCCTGGAGTCACCCTATCTTCTCTTGTGACATCGGATCCTCTAGTAATAAAAATGACTCGGGGTTCCTCATCACGAGGTTCAACCGATATTAATTGGACTTGTTGGTTTCCACCTCGTATTTCATGAACTTTAGCTAACAATATTGGGCAGTCATCAATGACACGGTCAAATGAATTACAATAGCTGCAAATAGTACAAGAGTTCTGACAATCCCTTACCAAATGACCTGGATGGGTGCAATTATAACAAATAATCTGACCTCGACCTCGACCCATGCCTCCTCCTCGTCCTCTTCCTCTGAACCCATTGCAAGGGTTGAAGTTTCCTCTTCCTGGGGAATTGAACTGTGTAGTATTTCGTTCTGGATGTAATTCTCCTTGAATTCTATATGGATACCTTGACCTTTCATGCATGAGGTCATAAGCCCTAAAGTCCTTCTCACCATGCCCCATAGATTTACAGAATGTGAAATAAAGATTAGTGGGTGTTTGGACATATTTCTGCATATAATAACATTCACCAGGGCAATGTCTATTTCTACATACCTCGCACCATGGTAAAGTAGTCTGCTTCAAGGGGTAGGGGCTCCAGAGGCCAAGTATTCATTAAATAAAGGACTTTCATGGCCCTCTGATTTACATCTGATACACCAGATGTCTTCTCTTTTCTCTTTTCCTTTGTCCTTCTTCATGTCTTCAACCTGTAAAGATAAACTAGTTAATTGATTCAAAATCTTACTCATACCTAGACTGGATTCTCCTATAGGGGTTGCTTCTAGTTTCATGGAAATATCCATTTCTTCAACTTGCGAAGTGACCTTCTATTGCATCAGATGAAATCTAATGTGTGGTAGGAGGGAAATGATGAAATATTCCTTATGATGTTCGTATGGAATCTGAAAACTTAAATGACCTGTCAAGATCTTAAACCTCTGATCAAACTCCCAAATAGGTTCAGTCACCTTCTGCTTGATTTCCTTCAACTCTGTAATGCACTGTGACATCGACTTAGGCTTCTTGAACTCTGCACTCAATGCAATCTTAATGTCATTTAGTGGTTTAGGCTATACAGATCCTATAACAAACTTCATATACCAGCTTAGTGCACAATCCCTCAAGGTAGTACTAAAATGAGATCTCTTAACAACTTCATCGGTGACTTGCTTAATGATCCATATAGCTTCGCATAGGAACCAATTTTAGTCAAGATCCTCAGATCCATCTCCTCTAAAAATGGTGAGTCTCATTTCATCTACCATAGATTTTCCTTGGTTTCTCGACTGAGTATGTACTAAACTGCTTGTAATAGTACGTTGAGTGCTCTAATTACTCTGGTTACTCTGGTTACTTAATGCTGCTAAAACAACATGAGGAGTAATAATACTTACTGCGACAATAGGCGCAGTCCCTGAAGTTTCTGGTTTTTCTCAACGAAGTTCCTCAGTGTCTACTTCCTCTGCCCTTGCGAAATTTGAATACTCTTCATCTGATCACCCTGCCTCTTCTCCACTATAGAAATCTTTGTCTTGAGCCAATGACCCGTAACTCTGATTAAATAGGTTCGCAAGATGAATCTTCCTGAATGATCTTCCATTGCATGTGTGCCCAGCCTCTGTATCACTGTTGTTGTCTGAATTCTTGAACATTAGCTTTAAAATCCAATGGATTACTATATCTTCAGGATATTCTTCTCATGTAATAACATCTTAATCTTCAACTTCATAAAGTGTAGAAACTTTCCTCTAGGTCCCTTAAAGAAATACCTCTCTGCTTGACTATATGATTCCACTCTGTCAATAGAAAACACAGTAATGTACCCTCCAATAGTGATGTCAAACCATAGATCTACTGCTCTTGACATGAAATTATCAACTCTCTTGAATTTCTTAATTGGTGCTGATGTCCAAACCACAGGTGGTCTAGATCTGATTTCAAACTAAGTGTCTTCTAGTCTAGATAACCACTCGTATAACTCCTTATGAACTCTTGTAAAGAAAATATCATGCACATCAATAAAGATGTACCTTCCCAACCAATATTATGTATTAATGCTAGGGTTCTTGTTCTGAGATATGACGAAGTCCTTTTCTTGTTATTCTATCCAGTTCTGAATTTTTGTCTTCGATGGAAACCACCTTGACATTCCCTCAAGATGATCCCTGTCTCGAAAACAGAACCATTTGTTGGCACAAGGGCATACCCAAGGTTTAACTCTAACAACCTACCAACAAACTCTAACTATTGGCCCTTTCGGAAACACCTGCGAAGCAGATGAGGTCTCACCTGAAGTAGCAATAGGGGGGTTGCAGGACACATGTGTCTACAACCAGAGAAAATGCAAGATGATTTAAGAACAACAACGCAAGATAACCTAGAGATTCTTAATAGTATTATAATTAGCTTCACAAAGTTATTTTATATCTCTTATCTTCATTAGGAAAACAACAATGTAATAACATTATAAAATATTGCAATAACACAACATTAATCACATAGAACAACAAGATTTTACGTGGTTCACCCTCTCCCTAGGGCTACATCCACAAAACTGTGTTTATTGATTAAGTAGATGAAAAATACATAGTTCTATCTGCGCACTTAGTTGCAAATCTCTCTCTCTCTTTCTCTTTATTCCCTCTCCCCGCGCACCCAGCTGCAGAATAGATCTTCGCACCTAGCTGAAGATCCAAAATACAAGAATGCTCTAAGACATAACACTTCGACCTCTCAAAACAACATCATCATCGCCCTCTCTCTTCTAGTCCGCTATTTATCATTTTATGACTCTTAGAAACCCTAGACCGAAGTCCAAGTGCCAAAAATCTAGGTCTAAAACCCTAGGTGCCAAAACCCTAGGTCCACATAACCAACCTTTTAAGGACTTCATTGACCTGTTCTTCCTTATTCTCCATGAGGTAATCCAAAGCACCCATTAGTATCTTCTTTTGCTTGCTGACTTGTCCACGATCTATCTTCTTTGTTGCTTTGTCTTCCTTGATCTTCTCTTTCAATGACTTGCTTTCCTTTACTTCATTCCATATTTTCTGCTTTTTTAACCACTTCAACCCTTCCTCAGTTTGTGTGCCTTTCACGCACTTCATACTTTGTCTTTCTTCTTCCTCAATCTTCACTTTCTTCCTTCATACATGACCAAGGGCCAACATCTTCCTCTGTCACTGTCCAAATTTTATGGATAGTGCCTCCTTCAATTCTCTCTATTGTTGTCGAGGGGATTTTCTACGCTCACCATGAGGTTTTTCTTCTCTACTAGTCTTGGTTGGAATGGGTGTTGGCTTCTGCTATGCTAGTCATTAATGGGTGCAAGGTCAACTTCATGATATATATATATTAATATTAATATTAAACCTTATTAACAATCTATAATAGGGGCATCTACAAAAAATTTCAAGCCCACAAGAGGTCTTAGGAAATGGTTCCCTCTCTCACCTCTAGTGTTCTGTCATATTCAAAACTTATGCTCCATGTTTTCTTGAGCTCCAAAGGTTCCACATTCACCAAACCTTTTTCTTCAATAATATAAGAAAAAAATCCTACTAAATCCTCTTACCTTCTCCCTTCACCCTATTAGCAATAATTCTTGTCATGGGGTCGAGAAGCATTCGGGTCCGCCACACAAAGTGCTCAAGCACAGCTCAAAAGAATTCTTTTTTTTCCAAGTAGCAGATCAAGCGAGCGAGCAAAGTTTTTTCTATTGACAGCCGAGATCAGTCCACGAAACAGATCAACGGTTATCGGGATCTCAGAGTTGCCAATTTACTTGACATTTAGCAGCAAAGAAGTCCCTTCTGTTCAGAGGCTAAATATAGGTCGTTCGATCCAGGGGCGCGTGTCACAAGGGCTGGCCATCTCGGCATTTCGCCCGTCGCGACTTCAACACGCAAAGAGCAGCTCCGTTATTTCACGAGACGCGAAGTGCCGAGAGCATCCGGGAACTCGGGCCCAAAGAAGTGCCAATAGAATCAGAGCCGTCCTTCAGCAGAGACACGTGGCGAGAGATCCCGCAGAGTCGGGGATTGGGGAATTGAAAGTCCCGTGCACATAGCGACAGGAATCGCGATATCCCGATACGCGATTTCCCGACAGGGCCGAGGACTATAGTGGAGTACAGGTGGCATCGACATATTGCGAAATCGGAGATCGCCTGCTCGTTGACATCGCAAACCATGAAATCCTGAGGGAGAATATGATCGAGGGCATATGGTGGCGGTCACTTGGACCTGGGCCAGCTCGAAAGGCGCATCGGCGATCGGAGGATTGCGAGTCTCGAGGAGTTGTGTATTGAGGCGTCGAAAACGCCGAAGCCCCATCAAAGGTTCGGCTCCGGTCATATAGTGGGAAGTCTTATGGATCACAGGATAGCCAGGAGGGATAAACCATAAGGGAGGAACTCATCGCACATCGGGATATCAGGGTTTCTGGAAGCAAGGAGTTCATGCATCCCAAACTCGTGAATCCCGAATCCCCAAAAATCTGAAGTCTCGTCACATGCCTCCTTGTCGTCGTGTCCTATTCCCTTGTCACACCAACTCATAATTTCTTCCTGATATCTGTGTCTTGTCCACCCGGCTCGTACATTTCAAAGCTCGTAAATACTGCCACGTGCATTTTCCCTATCACTTTCTCTCTGCCCATCCGATCACGTGGCCTCTCCTCATCCCATATCTGCATCGAGCGCGTCCAACTACCCCTACCTGGTCACCATCCATCCATCACTCTGTGTCAAGTCTCCCAGTCATCACGAAGGCCTCCATGTCCTGTTGATACAGAGTCGACCGGGTCTTTCCCGATCTCAGTGAAGCAATTATTGCAGTAGTTAATGGTGGTTGAACATCGTTTCCTCCATAAATGGAAAGCCCAGAAGTGACTGTAATCTTGTCAATTCATTCATAGGTCCTTTGGAACGCGATTGCGTCCGACTGAAGTTCACGAACATCCAGAGACTGCATGCGCAGTAAATGCGAAGACGTAATGTCTTCAATGCGAGGTCTCAATTTAGCTTCCAGTATTTTTGTTCCAAGTATATGTAGGCATTTTTGCCACTTTTGTAAGCATCGATGGTTGAGCAGAGCTCCCGGCTGTAAATTTTTAATAAAGCATTGTTGTTCTAGTTATGTATGAGATTTGGAGACTTCTTGCCTTATGGATGCCAGTTCCTTTCATATCTTTGTTTACACTGTGTTAGAGCAGCTCGGAATTGGAGGATCCAGTCGAGCTGTAGCTATTATAGGATGATGTTGTAATGTATCATTGTAATAGTTACGGGCCCTCTAATCGGTTTCTGTGATTTCTTTAATGCTGAACGACTTGGAATTGGAGGATCCAGTCAAGTTCCCTTTCAGTTTCTTGAAGCCCTGAACCAGGAGGATCCTGCTTTCAGAGTTTTTCCCCTACAAATCGCTACAAGCCTGATGCCCAGAGCTGTTTGTTCAATTTCTCCTAAGTCTTCCACCTGTTCAACTTTAAATCAACCCACTGGCTGAAGTTAGGATTCTAGACCTCCTCTGTTCTTTACGTACCAGACTCAGTCCCTGAGTTAGAGTGATACCTCCTAGAGCCATTATCTCCATCTGATCACCCTTTATAAAACAAATCGTGACATAAGACTGATGGGCATTGGGCTCTGCTCCTGCAAGCAATCTAGGAGTGACTTATGACGCTAACATTTCTGGCGCCGTTGCCGGGGACGGAATTGAATATTTTTCCCTGGGTAGAATGACATTGAGCCTCTGAATCTGAAGGTGCATCGAATTATCAGAACCTTTCAGATTGCTAATGTGCACCTGG
>SNQJ01S0043326.1:47560-90594 GCA_010110895.2 Picea sitchensis
TAGTCCTCATTTTACCTTTCCCCAATAGGACCTCCCCTTCAAATTTGTTGATGGAGTCGAGATGCCAAATGTGAGGCACATTCATATTTTCTGCTAATTTAGGTAGATATTGACTAATATACACCATGCATTGATATACCATAGAACACTCAAGACGTGCTCTTTGTCTAACAAAAACAGTCAATGACTTCAACTGCCTCTCCACCATCCACATCGACGTTGTGTGTATTGGTCCACATAATTCAATCTCCTCAACTTGGTGTATGAGGTAGTGTTCTTGTGCATTGAAAAATGATGGAGGTAGATACTACTGCATTTGACACATTAGTCGGGGAATGTTTCTCTTCCAACACCTTATGTCTTCTTTATGGATTTCTTTTGATGAAAGCCAAATACAAATGTTGATGCAATAAAATAATGTCAAGGCATACATAAATTTGCAGATAAAACATAATATGTCAATAAGTTCTTCTACAAATCACATAAGAAGTACATTTTCCATATAAAACATTACTTACCTCATGTATTTGCCAAGTACATAAATAATTTGTTTTATGTTGTTGTCAAAGTCGTCTGGGAGAGATAAAGGTAGAACATACTATAACAAAAAACAAATAATTATCATTTGTTTCCAAAAAATGCATACCAATAAGGAAATATATTATAACCTACTAATTACCTTAATGAATGTACGTCGGTCATGTGTTTTAACCCCACCAAAATCACCTTTTTTCGTTAAGATATTTTGTATTTTCGACGAAAACCTTGTCGAAAACCTAATTTTTTGAATGACCTATTTTACAATATTGCTTTGTTGCTCCGTCAATAACCAAGGAAGACTAGTATTATGTTCACAACCATCACCATTAGAATTAATAATAACACTTTGCAATGTGTGATTAGCTTCCTGGATGTCACTACAAATCTTTCCAATTCTCTCTTTGTCAATCCTTCCATCTAATGTCCTCCATAACAATTATGTTATGTTCTTCCTGATATGCATTATATCAAATAGGTGAACTATTTGTAGGTGCTCGTAGTATGGGAACCTACTAAATTGCATCGGGTAACTTTTGATTCCTCGTGGAAGCCCATTCGTGCCTTAACGACCTTCACGAAACATCAACAAATTGAAATTAACACTAATTAATAAAAAAAAATGAAATTAATACTAATGAAATTAACCAAAGATTTATATAATATATCATACATAAGTAATTTGCATACCTTGATGATTTCTAATATATTCCAACTTCCTTAGGTGAGGTGTCATTCTTCGTGGTTTTTTTCCATTATCTTCATTACCATTGAATTTTTCTTTGTCTGTAGTTCGATAACTATGGTTCTTAGGTAGAAAGTGCCTATACTCATCAAACAATTCCTTTCCTAAACTCCTTGAATGACAATATTTTACCCTGGGACCACAAACTGGGCATGCAAATTTACCCTTTGTTTGAAGACCTACAAGATATATGAATTAATGTAGCGAATTAGAGTTACAATTTAAAATAATGCATGATATTTTCAATAAACATATATAATATTAAATCACAAAATAAAGTAACAATATACCACAAAAATGTGTTAACCCGAGAGCATCATGAATTGTCCATGATAGTATTCCATGGAATTGAGATCGTTTTTTCTCTATTGGTCTAGAGATGTCATACATAGTGACGCCAACCCATAACTTCAACAACCCATCGATAAGAAGCTCAATATATACATTCATATATTTAACCTGGTACTTACCTAATTGGTTCAACATACTGGATGATTAATTATACTTATCTAGATGTCGTTATATTTAAAAGACATAATTACCATGCACGAAACAAAGAAATGAAATATTTTTTCATACTTTAAAACAAATAAAAGGTAATCAAATACCTGGAACAATCATTGCCAACATTGTGTGCTCTCTCTTGATCAACATCCAAGGAGGAAGGTTATTGTTTATAAAAAAACATGCCACATTGAGTACGTAGAACGAATCTCTCCAAATGGATTGACACCATCAAATGCCAATGAACGTTTAACATTACGAGGTTCTTCTTTAAAAATTGGCCACTTTTCTTCGATGTACTTCAATGCAGAACCATATGCAGGCATTCTAAGAATATCATCTTGACTTATGTTCTTTGCATGGAAATCCATAAACTGTGCTATACTTTGGCACCTAAACAATTGATGGAAACGTGGAATTATCGGAATATAATGAAGAACTTTGTGAGGCACCTTATTTGACACTTTATCGGTTCGATATCTACTTATGACATTGTGGGAATTCATTTTCTAATGCATATTGTCCATAGTATATGATATGATCATTAGGACATGCATCAATAGCCTGATACTCCATTCAAATTTCTTTCATAATCACAGATATTTCTCGATATGTGCGTGGAAAAATATTTGACGTTGGTAATAGAAATTCACCGAACAATCTACAAAATTCAAAACAATAAGTCAATGTAAACAATATTAATCATCAATATCTCATCCATACTTTACAAATTAGAAAACAATAGCAATATAGGAAAAAATTGAACCTTTTAAGTATTTGTGAACATGCATGCACAAATAATTAACAAATTAAATACCTTAGTATCTGTGTGAGGCATGTGTTTGATAAACCATTCAAAACCTTCAAGTTCACCACCAACAATATATCAGATAGAATATTTGTTGTTGAGCCTTCATAAAGAGGTTGACGTGACTTCTCGCATAGAGGATAAACATCATGACTATCATCCTGCTTGTCCTCATCCATTGGAGCAAATGCGTCTTGGATCAATGTATGTATCTCATCTTCCTTATTTGTATCACTAACTTGATCTCCATCCATATCATCATTATTAACTTTATCAACAACTTCAATATTCTAATCTTGAATTTCATCACCCTGTAAAGGAGTATTTCTACTAGTACTTGGCAAATAACTCTCTGGAGGTCGAAATTTTGGGGGCATCGTCTATATATTTAAAAACAACGTAGAAAAGTTAGTTTGTATAGAAAATAGAAAAAAAATGATAAAAAATATTACTAAAATTCATGACATGATGACTATTACAAAGAATACATTAAATATTGAAACCTCTTACCAAGGGACGATATTCATAACCCCCTTCGGTGTGCCCCTTCTCCCTACAATGTCTTTTAGTTATTGTTATTAAAAGTCTTCTTCTTTGCAATCCCCTACAATCATAGCAAGGGAAATAGCATTTTCCATCACCCCTCGCCTCTAATGTCGCTCTTAACTGAGCAAGCTTCCTGTCATTTTCGTTCATAGTGACAAATCCTTGTACTGACAAGTAATTATCTTACCTACACCATACCAAACAATAAGTTGTCAATTTTTTATATTTTAGCTACTCCTTAATGATATTTTAGCTACTCCTTTCGATTATGATATGTTTATTTACAGTGACCTACAACTCTCACAATTAATTTTTCTAAGACATTTTGACATGCTTTTTTTATTATTATCGATTAACTATTAAGATCGATATGCTTCAATTTGTACTTTAGAGTAGTGTGTACTGAATCACCATGGAAAATAATTACACACCATTTAACGAAGGTGGTCAAAATTTATCAAACTTGAATCACTCGACACCATACACTAGCCTATAAGTTGTTTTGTAGAGAAAATGTCAATATTTGAAATTCACCACTAAAAACATAATGTCATCCACTTGTCATTCACAATTGGGTTTGGTTGGTTTAAATTATGACGTGTTGATTTGCAGCTACATACAATGGTCACAATTTTATGCTACTTACAATGGTGATGATTTGATTTTCTAAGACACTTTGGCATGTTGTCATTTTTCATTGTCTGACTAATAGATTTCATCATGAAATCTTTATATTTTAGATACTCCTTATTAATAGTGTATAAAAAAGTTACATCAACTGCAAACTAGAGTTAATCACTGCATCTAGAATTGCGCGTGATTATAAAAAAAAGATAGAAACAACATCACATAAGAATACAATGTTATATGACTAACCTAACCTAATATTAGACTAAAAATATGACATTAATATATATAGGCACAACATCATAGAAACACAAAAGTTAGAGAGCTAACAAGATCACTAAGGGATATGATTAGACCTAAGAGGATTTTTTTTCCACTTTCTATTTTAAACATTAGTCCAACCGGTAAAGTTGTTATGAGTTGGTGGTTTTGTAATAAGGATTAAATTTACATAAGGAATTGTAGGCTCAAATTGATCTAGATTGATAATGACATCTGTTTTTAATGTTTGAATTGTCTTATTGATGGAGTAATTTTCCCTCTTTTTAAAATACTTCTTCAGAGAATATTTTTCTTGACATTTCACATGAATTTCCATAGAATATACTAACTAGATCCAAAAACCAATTACATAAAATTTTTGAAATATGATAATGCACATATAATATATTATCAAGGAAAAAACAAGTTAACTTTGCAAGTTCAAAATGCGAGCTATGTAGATCGAGAATTGGATTTGTTCAACCGATGGGTGATGGAAAAAATAAACAACTCAAACAAAATACATGAACATTGTCACAACTATAACAAATGTGTCGCAAAGTCTCTTAAAGTTAAGTATATATAGATTGACTAGTCAACTAGCTGTTGCAAGCCACATGTGTTAGGAGATTCTTTTTGAGGTAGGCAATATTCGTAGAAATAACGATGAGATTTTGTGGAAATAGCGATGAAAATCACGCCTAATTTAAAAAAACATATTCGTGGCAATAGCGACAAAAATCCCACCCAATTTAAAAAAACATGAAAATAATGGAAACGTGGAAACATTTCGTGGAATAATCCGCCCATATGTAGTAGTGTTGGACGGGGCAAGGACATGTGGTTCTAGCCACCTTCCGGTTGTATCCGGAGAACATAGGAGGTTGTAGCCTCCTTCTGGTTGTAGCCAGAGAATTGGGGAGTTGGAGCTTCCCTTAGGTTGTAGCCTGAGAAAATAGGGGGTTGGAGCCTCCTTCCAATTGCAGCTAGAAAACAAAGGAAGTTGGTGCTTCCAATGAATGTAATTCTTCAAGACATATAAGAAAATCATTATGTGGTTTTCTCCCTCTTTGGGTTTCCATGTAAAACACTGGTGTATTGTGTATGTGTATGATTGTTCATTTATTCATTGCTTATTTACTCTGCAGTTATTGGATGATAATGCTACATTGATATAACACTTGGATTATATGGTTAAAAAGGATTAAATTACTCTATTACTGATTCACCCCCCCTCTCAGTAATCCAACAAAAGGCTTGCCACAAAAATCTCATCCATGCACTATGGGCTGACATGATCACTACTAAAAGGTCTATTGCTACTCCACCCTTCCAGATTGTGTATGGCACATAAGAAATTTTTTCTACTTCATTAGGATTACCAGTGATGAGGCTGCTACATGAGCAAGATGTTGAACCAGATGCCACTCAAAGGAGGACAAATGAACTGATCAATGTTCAACAAACAAGAGACAAAGCCTTAAACAACTCTCAATTACACCAAGATAGGATCAAAAAAGATTTTGACAGACATATTAATGAAGATGATTTCAAAGTGAAGGATTTGGTGTTGAGATGGGATGCCAAAAATGAAGAAAGAGGAAAGCATGGGAAATTTGACCTGATGTGGCTGGGACCTTTCAAAATTGTGGCATACCATGGAAATAATGCCTATATACTACAAGAACATAATGGAGATCTCGTTGGAGGAGGACCCGTGAATGGCAACATTCTCAAGCATTATCTCGCTTGAAGGAATTTTCACCCCTTTCCATTCATTGTATATAACCATTTTTGTTTTTCAGTTGAAGCAATGGAAATCAAATCAACAGAAATTGAAGCCTGAAGCAAAGGCACTAAGTTATGTTGAGTATAATTTGAGTTTTGTGAATAAGGTGTTGATCGATTTAGTTGCAGGGGTAAAATAAATCCAAATGGGTAGGCACTTGGTCTGCCATTCTTTGCTACCTCGCTGGGAGGATAGCATCCCCAGTTGGAGCCCATGTTATCACAATTAATTTTTTTGTGTGAAATCAATATTTCTGGACTTAGCGAGGTGCTAAACTATTTTGGAATCCCGACAAACTAGAGAAGGGGATAAATCTGGCAGGAAAAGGATAAACTGGCAGGCGACGCTAAGGTAATGGGACCCGATACGTCGCATATCCTGAGCTCTCTAGATCAATGGTCTATGATCATTTCGGGGGGAGAAGTTGCGCAGAGGATAATTTCAGAAAGCAAGTCAAAATCTAAACCACAGTTTTCGGTCGGGGCTACGTGGTGCCACCAGATGCATTTTGGGGTGAAAAGCGGGTTGTCCCAAAGCACTTCCTCATGCTTTCAAAATTTGGAAAAGGTATAAAAGGGAATTTCATTGGTTATGTTATTATTTTTCAAACACTGGATGGTTTGAAACTTGGTGTGACCACCCTCATTTGACTGCACCTCAACAATACGCCATTTCCTCTCATTTCCAGGTATTTTTCATCGCAACCATGGATCCTATCATAACTTTAGTAACAGAGCAAGACCTTGTAGTGAATGAAGAATCCCTAATTGATCGAGATTCATACGTCTTTGACACCAAAATCACCATTTCTCCCATCTATGTGTCCAAAAGCAACATGCCCGATAATGTAGGAAGTTATATACCATTTCTTGAAGCAGTCCAGGCCACCATAGTCTCGTATGTTGTCGAAGTCGCTTTCCCTTTTCCCAAATTCATAGGTTGGTGCGCAAAACAATATTCACATCAAGAAAGAGTCGTCGTAAATAAACAAGGGTCTGAGGTCATGTGTAGGGTAGAAAGTATGTCGATTCAAGATTCCCTCAATATACCAGAGTCTTTCTTCAAAGTGTCTGAACCTTTTAATGAAGAAAAACTAATTAGGGTATACAAAGAATGTCCATTAGAGCTCCGAGTTCTATTTTTACAGAAAATTGTCAAACCAGAGCATCTTTCAAAGAGTCTACCTTTGTCAATGAATGTGAGTATAATGGTTATTTATGTCTAATGGGTATGTTCCCTGCTAATTCAAATTTTAGGTCTAGATAATGACAAACATGTGGTCGAAGTCATGCTGAGTTTCCTGTTGACATTTTTTTCAGTCAGAGTTTGGTTTGTCAATCCACATCAGTTTTGATCAATTCATAGCTGATAATATCCATAAAAATCTAGTGAATTTTTGCTCTCTAAGGCATTTCATATATTACACCTATTTGCTAAATATTTTCCTGGAAACAAATAAGAGAGAATTCTCTGAAGCAACATTTATCTCAACTGAATGTAAGAGGATTACATTGCTCATCTTCATCAAAAACGTTATGTCTAGTGTTTACAATTTGATTTTCAACACCAACCTCCCTAGAGTTTTGGATGACATGAGGAGCTATCTGCAACAAATACATAAAACATAGTGGGGGACTGGGTACTTTTCATGCATTCAACAATAATCTGGGTTTATGGTTGTCATGAATCCCCTTATCTATTACTTATTTTTTTGACCCCTAGAGTCTTTTCCCTTCAATTCATCAGACAAAGAATCATATCCGATACATAAAATTTCCTAAAGTTGCGCAAATATTCCAACCTCAAGTTCCCTTTTATCATTGGCCCTTTCATTGTCAAAGCCAGATCTTGTTTATCTCAGATTCAAGCAAAGCTCAAAGAGTTTGGTTTTGCACAACTACAAGGAAGAATATATGATCCACACCAAATCATATCCAAGAGAATAATGATGAACAAATAGTCCCCTTATGAGAACGAACATGTTGAGGGTTTTGATAAAATGGAAAACCTGGAAGTTTGTGCTGATATGGAAGAAATATTGCAAACAACTCAAACACAGCAAGTGGAGGAAACCTTGTAACAAAATCAGAAACAACAAGTGGAGGAAACTCTGCAAAGAAGTCAAACACAAAAAACTCCTTAGAAATTGATATTCAAAGTTCCTAAGATGAGTGTTTATAGCAAGAGAAGTAGTTTAGAGGCCATGGGAACCAATGATTGACAGAATGCTCCTAAGAATATGAATATTACATAGTCTCCACAGATAGTGGATTTAGAGGAGGACCAGTGATATGTTGTATTCTGGCTACCTGAGTTTAAGCTTGAAGAATTCAAATATGTCATCTTATGCAATGAAATTGGAAGGGAAGTTGAGGCAAGAAAAGCATCTAGAAGAGCTTGGAAGACTCAGGTCAAGAGGTTGGAATCTGAAGGCCCCCAAGGGGTGAAATCGTCATTGGATGAGAAGGAAACATTGATTCAAATATTGAAGAAGAAACTGAAAATGTCTTCCATAGAGCATCCACAAACAACAAAATTGGTTTCTCTAGAACAGGAGAATGAAACACTTCGTCAAGAGGAATTGGAACACAAGGCTAGGGCATTGCAGCTAGAATAAGAAAAGGTGAACTAGTCACAAGGGAAAATAGAATTTCTAAACAGGTTTGTAGTTGTACCTCCTACTGCAGAAGCTAGGCCAAACACTGAAGGACTTGTCCAAGCCATGTCACAAGTCATCCTGAAATAAGGAGAAATCAAAGTGCTAAAAGGGAGCATAGAGAAATTGAAGAAAGAGATGCAAGCAAAGGATGAAAGAATGACTCAACTTCAAAAGGAGAATGGAGCCTTGAAGGAAAGGATAGATAAGTGGAAGATGAGATTAAAAGGAAAATTCCTATTGTAGGGAGCCAACCATATCATTTGGGACTCTGTAGCTACTGAAGCTGCCAAGTTCATAGTGTATTTGAATTTCATAAATGATAAAGACAATATGGCCATCACATATAGAAGCAGGTGCATTGTTGTAAATGAGACTTTAGCAAAGAAGCCATCAGAATGGGAACACAATGCCATAAATCTACTCAACTCCATTCCTACTGCAAAAATTCAGACTATTGGAGTTAAAGACATAACTACATTGCTCATCTGGGCCAGGAGGGTTATTTCCAAACATAACATGTTGAAATCAGTTCAAACCAAGGCAAAACGGATGGAGCAAAGTGTTCAAGAGTTTAATGATCTATTTGAAGAGTTGTTTATCAAAGGCCTCCCACCATTTTGGGATGGCAAGGGAAAATTGTATGATCAGGAAGAATACAATGCTCTCCTCACTCAGTGCAGAATGGATCACTCCAAGTTTTAACCCCTTGAAGAAAATTTGAAAGGAGCCACATTAGTGGAGCATCTAATTACATACTTTGAGATTCTGAATCAGTTCAAGACAATCAAACTTGGACTGCCAGTCATTTCAAATTCTTCCTGCATTGACCTGGTGATCCTAATCAAAGAAATGATATATTATGATATCCCTTCTAACTTGCAGTGGAAGGAGATAGTACAATTGGGTAAGACAAAGTGCAGTTTTCCAGGGTCCAGTAGATGATGTCCAGGTGTCACTGAAGATCACAGATTAGGTGGAAGACCAGAATAGAACAAGTGGAAAATAAAGGAGCTGAAATGTCAGAGGAGTTAAAAGACAGATCATCAAACATTTTCTTGTTAATCATTGTAATCGGTTCTAATACTGAAACTTCCATTTGTAATTATTATAATCAGTTTCAGAAACTGAAACGTTTCATTTTTAAATCATTGTAATTAGTTTCAAACCGAAGGGACTCAAACTTGTATAAATATTAGGAGTTCCAAATGTATTAGGGGTTGGAAGAAGTGCAAGGGCACGATTTTAGTTGTTCAGAACTTAAATTGTAATTTTTTGAAGCTGAATTGAATACACATGCAAAAGTCTTGATGTTTCCATGAAAATATTCTAATGGTGGTGATCTAAGTTTCGTCTCCTCTCTTTGTATGTATTTCATGTATTTATGATTTCATTTTCACTGTCTTATGTTTAAATTGGATAGTCAAAGGCCCAAAATTCATCTTGTGATGCTCTCGGTTGAAGCAATTTAAACTATATTAAGCTCTTCTTAACTAATTAAAAATTTATTTATTTAATGCTCTAATGCAGTTATATGTTTTCTCTTATTCCTACACTCTGCAAATTTACAAATTATAACTCAGATTCATTGCCTCATTTATCCTTTATCCTCTAGAGAGTTATACTGACCAATCAATGTTTCCATTCATTTTCATAAGTTTGACTTCATATCCCTAAGTGTCCCTCCCCTTCCTTGCCAACAAAATTATAAAAAATCCCCCAAAACAACAAAACCTAGCCATTGATTTTCAAAGAAACACCAAGTGACATGAGAGAGCCTTCTCTGAGCTGAGCAGGCTAGTACCCAACTCTAAAGTTGGTTTGTAGGTTACCTCTATTGTTTGTGTTATCAGCCGAACAAATTTACAAAGTTCTAACTGGTTGGAGTTTACATCAAATGGATGTAAATATTGTTCTTCTCAACATAGTAATTGAAGAAGAAGCATGCGTAGAGAAACCTCAAGGTTTTTGAGGTATACCAGAAAGAGACCCTTGTATGTAGATGGAAGAAGACCTTGTATGGACTCAAGCAAACTTGGTGCAGAGCCTCTCATGTACAACAAAAGTGTGGTGAAAACTTCCTATGACAGAGGAAGTATATTGAAATGGATCCTCAAAAGTTTAGGATGATGGATTGCATATTTGAAGAAGTTGAGAGACTCTGATCCAATAGACCCATTTCTGTATCAAAAATTGATTGGATCTATTATGTATTTGGATAATACTCGGACATGTATTTTCTTTGTGGGACGTTTGAGTTATGATATACATCTGCATGGATTTATCTATTCAGATTGGGCATATAGTGAAAATGTCAGAAGAAGTACTACTTGGATCTGTTTCAGTTTGAGATTTTCCACGATGTCATGGGCTAGCACGAAACAAAATTCTGTTGCACTCAGCATTGCAGAAGCATAGTATATTACTTCTTAGTACAAAAGCAATGTGGCTCCATAAGCTAGTTTCTAGACTGTTTGATCAGGTGGTGGATTCAACCATGATATATTGTGATAATCAAAGTCGTGTGAAACTTTCAGAGAACCCAATGTTCCATGAAATGCCAAAGCACATTGAGATGGAGTATTTTCTCCATGATAGAGTCAAAAAGGGAGAAGTGGTTCTCCAATATATCTCCACAGATGAGCAGTTAACAAATATTTTGGTAAAGACTATGTCCAAGATGAAAAGTTTGCATACTTAAGGGACAAGCTGGTACTCGGGGAGATGACTTCCTTGTTGGAAAGGAAGAGATTAAACTTAGGTTGGGAGGGAGAACTGACATGTTATTTATTTATGGGCAGTCATTTCCAGTTTGGAAAATGGTCCAGGTTGGGCAGTCACCTTCCAATCTGGAAAGTGGCCCAAGATTTCTAACGGACATGCATTTTCCAGTTCGGGCAATCATTTTCGTAATGAAAATGGTCTGATAGATAGTTGATG
This sequence comes from Picea sitchensis, assembly GCA_010110895.2. Classification (NCBI taxonomy): domain Eukaryota; kingdom Viridiplantae; phylum Streptophyta; class Pinopsida; order Pinales; family Pinaceae; genus Picea; species Picea sitchensis. Next base: position 58,974 of record SNQJ01S0043326.1, read on the forward strand.
TACCATAGACAATGATTCCCCTTATGGCCAATGTGGGTGAATGGTCTAGGACAATAATTCTTCTTGAAAGTCACTATAAGTAGTGGTCAAGTAGAATGGTCCACCTCGTCGGTAAGTCATTCTTTCGAAGTTCACAGTTGTGAGTAGTTTCAAAGAATGGTTCATTTTGGAGGTTGGTGCAAGACAATCGTTTCCTTAGAAAATGGTTTGGACAGTCATTCCCTAGGGAAGACTCATTCTCTCCAGGTTTCACTATGATTAGTGCCGAAGGAATGGCCCAGTCAGGTGAATGGTCTAGGTTTTGCAATCAGGGACATGCATTCCCTAGGGTAGAATCATTCTCTCCAGGTTTCACTATGATTAGTGCGGGATGAATGGACCAGTTAGGTTAATGGTACAGGCTCAGAAATCGGGGACAACTATTCTTCTATGCTTGTGAAGAATAGTCCATATATCCCATGGCTGATGTTTTTACTTTCCGAGGGTAGATTCTCTTCCAAATATCAAAAATGTGAGTGGATGAATGGCCCATATGACTCAGTTTGTATCATGATATTGTTTATGCAGGTTGATATCAAATGATATGATTGTTGTGGAGACTGTATGTCTCTGGATAATAGTTTTATGTTATTGTGGTGGGTGTGATCCACTGGTAGTGATTGTGTGTCACTAGTTAGTAGTGGTGTGCTACTAGGAGTGGTTGTGTACCACTGGATAGTAGTTATATACTACTATGGATAAACACAGTTGTGTTCTATTGAATGACATTACAACAATAGTATGTTATTATCTGATTGCCATGGAGACTACCACTAGTGTTGGAGATGATTGCCAACTAGATGGATAGTCAGTGTATTGATGGACAAACATTCTCTAGGTGAAAAATGGTCCAGGTTGATAGATTGTTGATGTACCATGGATAACTATTCTTCTAGGACGTATGTATGGGTTAGAAGAATGGTCTTTCTCCCTGAGTTCATAGTAGTGTCCAGATTGGAGAAGATTGGTACAGGACAAACATTTTCCTTGAGTTCACAGTAGTGGTTGGAAGGAAAATGGTCCAGGATAGTTGTTCTTCTAGGACATATGTCTAGATTAGAAGAATATTCCTTGTATCCCATGGCGTGGCTTCTGACATATGTTGGAATAATTATTCTTCTACGACATATGTCCAAATTAAAAGAATGGTTCTTGTACCACTCTGTGGAGTGAGTGACTTATTCAATATCACGCTCGATTACTCAGATGGGTATGTCTTCGAGAGATGATGTAGTTTATTATATAAGACGATACTGATAGTGATGATGTTGATCGTGAGTTGATCTACGTGATCATGAGATAACATGTGTGTCTATGATGATGCTACCAGTTGAATGGTCTATTTGTGCTCAAGAGAATTGCCTTTAATACCTCCCTATCTAGGAGGGAGTGTTGATATTATGGTAGTTTCTGGAGGTATTAACCTCTTTGTGTAACCTTTGACGATACTAGAATATTCTGGGAAGCAAGAGAAACCCTAAAATGTTGGATAATAACCCTAGAAGACAAGTCAACTCAAGAGAATATTTAATATTAAGTTATTATCCTCTAGAAGAAGATGTCGGCCCAGTCAAGTGAGTTATAACAGTATAAATATATATGTCTAGAGCCCATTTTTCATTTACACTCTCACAACTGCATAAGACTAGTGGTGCATAAGTTTGGAGAGGGAGTGCAACTGCAGCTGCTGCAACTAGGATTTTGGATTTTTGGTTGGACTTTCTCTTGGTTATGGTTTTGGAATTTCTGCTTGGTCTTTGGTTATTATTGCTTGGTGCGCTATCCTTGGAGAAAGGTGCACTACCATGGTTGTCTATTGGTTTGCTTCCAGAATTATTCTATCTGTACAGGTTATGGTGCTCGGGGGTGGTTGCATGCCTATGGTTGGGTGGCGATATTGCTATATTTTATATGGAAAAACGATCACATCTTTTTATTTCTAACAATACCTTGATGCACACCCCATATCTCTTGAACTTAGGAGGTGTATTTTAGACCTCATCCTTCATTATGTGGCATTAAAACCCTTGGCCTAAGGTCATACTTCTTGTTGATATATTCCACTGTACTATTAGAAATAATTTGGACATGTGCGAGAGTGATACAACATGATTGAGTTTCATTAGTGAGAATCATATCATGACCATTGCCTTCTTATTCCTTGATAAAAATTTCATTTCTCCTAAGAAAGTTAACCATGAACTAGATAATCAATCAAAGGAGAATTGGATAAGTTAGTATATTCTTTGGAAAAAGTCAAGAAATGGACAACTAGAAATTCATGGGGAGTTGCAAAAATTATCCTAAGAAAACTAAAAGTAGAAAACCCAAATATAGAAGAAAGTCAGACTACATACCTAGAGATAACATTTCCTAGAACCTTCTTCCATTCTTTATAATTCTCTCTGGGTATTGTGTCGGAGGTAAAATTGTTCCTCTAGACTTAGACCTAATATTGATAAACATATAATGCAATTTTCAAGAGAAAGTGATAGGTCGATTTTCCAACAAAGAAAAAATTATCGTAGTATGAAATTTGAGTGGATTATCCTTATATGAAACAACACTCTTTATTGAAATAAACGTGTAAAACAATCTTGAGTAATCCTATTTTGTTAATAAGATAATGACATACCCTACTTCAAATTAGAATGTAAAAATCCTTTATCATTGTATTGAACTACTCCTTGACAACATAGAAAGAACATTTTTGTATCCTTAATACATTAATTTTATCAAAGGTGTGGTTCCAAGACTTTGTGGAGGTAAAGACACCACCACACTAAATCAAGAGGTTGTCCTCTAGATTTTTGGTAAAAAATAATAAATCTCAAATTTTCATTGATATAACTTGTAGGCTCTTAAGTAACCAAATATTTATAAATGAATGCTTAAATATGATCAAGAATGTGTCAAGAGTAAGAAATGTATTTCATGAATCAAATTCCCTATGAAAGAGTTCCATGTATCCCATGTAAGCATGATATTTGAATATGGAAAAATAAGAAGAAAATATCACATAAGGAAGTCTTAATTGCTAGGAGAGCTACTGTAATTTATTCCCATTAACAAACACTTCAAATAAAAAACTAATTGGGAATAATGAAATGAATCCAATTAATTCAAAGTGTTGATATTATGGTAGCTGCGGGAGGTATTAACCTCTACATGTAACCATGACAAGACTAGAATATTTTGGGAAGCAAGAGAAACCATAAAACATTGGATAATAACCCTAGGAGACAGGTCGGCTCAAGAGAATATTCATTATTGAGTTATTAGCCTCCAGAAGTAGAAAGAAGCTTATACCAGAAGGAGACCCATGTATGCAAATGGAAGAAGACCTTGTATGGATTCAAGCAACTTGATGCAGACTATCTCATATACAACATAAGAGTGGTGAAAAATTCCTATGACAGAGAAAGTGTATCATAATGGTTACTCAAAAGTCCAGATGATGGATTGTAAATATATGGCTAACTCCCATGATAACAAATCTGACGAAATTGAAGCGACTCTAATCCAGTAGACCCATATCTATATAGACAATTGATTGGCTTGTTAATGTATTTGGAGAATACTCAACATGATATTTGTTTTTTGGGATGTTTAAATTATGACATACAACTGCATGAATTTATCAATTCAGATTGGGTAGGGACCACAAATGAAAAAATAAGTGCTACTTGGATATATTTCAGTTTGATCTTTTCCATGATATCATGAGCTAGCAGGAAACATAACTCTGTTGCATTCAATACTACACAAGCATAGTATATTTCAGCTTGCGATGCGTGTACAAAAGAAATAAGTTGATTTCTGGACCATCTGATCAGGTGGTGAATTCAACCATGATATATTGTAATGATCAAATCCATGTGAAGCTTTCAGAGAAACCGATTTTCCATGATAGGATGAAGTACAATGAGATCAATCATTATATTCTCCATGATAAATTCTAGAAGATATAAGTGGTTCTCTAGTATATCTCCACAGATGAGTAGATATAATATATTTTGGTAAAGCCTCTATCCAAGATGAAAATTTTGTGTACTTAAGAGACAAGATGGGGCTTGTGGATACAAATTCCTTATTAGAAAAGGAAGTGATTACTCCCATCTTGGGAGGGAGAAATGATATGTTATTGATTTATGGATAGTCATTTTCTAGTATGGAAAATGGTCCAGAATGGGAAGTTCCTTTCCGGTTCGGAAAGTGGTTTGAGATTTCTGATGGGAAGGCATTTTCCAATTTGGAAAATGGTCCATAAAGGACATTCATTTTCGTAATGAAAATGTTCTGATATATTGTTTATGTACCATAGACATTGATTCTCCTTGTGGTCGGTGTGGGAGAATGGTCTAGGACAATCATTCTTTTTGGCAGTCACTCTCAGTAGTGGTCAAGTGGAATGGTTCACCTCGTCGGGTAGTCATTCTTTCGAAGTTCACAGTTGTGAGCAGCTTCAAAGAATGTTTTGTTTTGAAGGTTGGTGCAGGACAATCATTTCCATAGGAAATGGTTCATATAGTCTTTCCCTAGGGCAGAATCATTCTCTCCAGGTTGCACTATGATTAGTATCGAAGGAATGCCCCAGTTAGGTGAATGGTCCAGGTTCAACAATCAGGGACATGCATTTCATAGGGCAGACTCATTCTCTCAAGGTTTCACCATGATTAGTGTCGAAGGAATGGCCCAGTTAGGTCAATGGTCCAAGCTCATAAATTAGGGACAATTATTCTTCTATGCTTGGGAAGAATAACTCAGATATCCCATGGCTAATGTTTAACTTTCTTAGGGTAGATTCTCTTCCATATATTACATATGTGAGTGGAAGAATGACCCAGATGACTCAATTTGTATCATGATATTACTATGCAGGTTGATATCAGATGATATGATTGTTGTGGAGATTGTATGTCTCTGGACAATGGTTGTATGCCATTATGGTGGATGTGTTCCATTGGTTGTGACTATGTGTCATTGTTTAGTATCTGTGTGCTACTAGGTGTGGTTGTGTACGACTGGATAGTAGTTGTGTACTACTATGGATGGAAACAATTGTGTTCTATTGAATGTCATTATTCTGATTGCCATGGAGACTATCACTAGTGTTGGAGATGATTACCAGCTAGATGGATAGTTAGTATGTTGATGGACATACATTATCCCTATGGAAAATGGTCCAAGACAATCATTCTTCTAGGATTTGTGTATGGATTAGAATAATAGTCCTTGTAGTAGATGGCATGGCTTCCAACATCTGTTGGAACAATTATTTTTCTAGGACATATGTACAGACTAGAAGAATGGTTCGTGTATCACTCTGTGGAGTGAGTGACTTATCCAACATCATGCCTGATTACTCAGATGGAGTACGGATTCAAGAAATGATGCAGTTGATGCTATCAAATGATACTAATAGTGATTATGGTGCTCATGATTTGACCATGAGATAGCCTGTGTGGGTATGATGATGCTATCGGTTGAATGGTATGTTTGTGCTCAAGACCATTTCCTTTAATACCTCCATAGCTAGGAGGGAGTGTTGATATTATGGTAGCTGGGGGAGGTATTAACCTCTACATGTAACCCTTACAAGACTAGAATATTTCGAGAAGCAAGAGAAACCCTAAAATGTTGGATAATAACCCTAGGAGACAAGTTGACTCAAGAGAATATTTATTATTGAGTTATTAGCCTCCAAAAGTAGAAGTCGACCCGGTTAGGTCACTTGGAGGACTATAAATAAGAGGGCTCTAGAGCTCATTTTTCACACTCACTCTCACAACTGCATAAGACTAGTTGTGCACAAGTTTGGAGGGGAGTTGCAACTACAATTGCTGCAGCTGGCATTTCGGTTTTGGCTTGGATCTTCTCTTTGGTTATGGTTTGGAATTTATAGAGAGAGGTACACTACTTTGGTTGGTTATTGGTTCTAGGGTTTGCTTCCAGAATTATTCTCTCTATCAAGGTTAAGGTGCTTGGGGGTGGCCTTTATGCCTATGGTTGGGTGACATTATTGCTATATTGTCTATGGTAAAACGATCACACCTATTTTTCTAACACAAAGAACATGCCATAGAATTAATGAATCAAAACTCTAATAAGAGATTGTTGTTTTGATTAAATTTTATTATAAACAAAGTAATTGATACTAGACATATTAGTACAATAATGTTTTCTAGTTATGACGAAACACTCAAAATAAATAAAGAAATCGAAGAGGTGAAATTTCCATTATCCTCCTATGTTTTGTATTTAAAGTCCCTTACAATTACAATCTAGAGAGCTAGAGTGGTCTGTGAAGAAAAGAACAAATTACAAAAGAAAGGATATCTGATAAGAATTCATGTTGTTGGGGATGATCTTCACTGGGTCTCAAGATCTAAACATTCCACATCAATTTTACAATATATGACTCTAGGTTCTTTTTCTCAATTATATTTATTTGATTTCTTGATACCCTATCTTGGGACAAAACATCAATTATATTTATTTGATGTCATCGACCTTCGATTAACTTACAAAACATCTATAAATGTTTTATAACATGGAGATGACTTAAAAAACTTTTGACAATGCAGTTAGTCATCTTGCACATGTTCCCTCATTTCTTATTTTTCTTCCCTTTGGCTAAGGATGAGATGGCTAGTAACTTCACTAGAGGTTGTTGAATATGAGATGGTAGGAACTACATAACCATGTTTTAGATATTTTTTCAATCCCTTACTAACATGGTGCACATATAAGCCAACACTAAACCTTTCTCATCCAACCCTACCATACTTTTATAAGAGTGTCATCCACTTCACCTCTTTACTACTTCAACAAATCCACATGCATCCGGAAAGATCAACATTGTGCCTTAACTTGAAGGTGAAGTAAACCCAATTTGATCATTTGATTTATAATATCTATGAACCTCCATATCTCTACATCAATGATTTCAAAACCTCTTATAGGGATTGTTACCGCCTAAACTAGCATCTAAGTGGAAAATTCCAATCCATGATGAAACATTAGGGTAATGAATCAGAGCTATATCATTTTCACCTCAATACAACTTCATCTTTAGTTTTGGCCGTCTCTCAAGAGGCCAAGGGGCATATCCCTTTGATATATGATTAATTATTAGGAGAGCCTAAGTAAATATAAAGTATGATTTAGACAAGGAAAGATAATATTTACTTTAACATCAAACCAATTGATTCCCACTAAATATATGACACATAAATGTTAAGGATTCTAATAGCCAAATGATCAAATGATTTAAGATATATCTTTAAGAGAACAAGCATAAATCAACATGATCCACTTAGAATCTTTAATAAATTAGAAACATGTTGATTAGACCTCAAATCTAATTTTGTTATATATGCATTATAGATATTTTAGATTTGCAAATGATTGATTACCATCCCAAGTCAATGATAAAACATATAAGAAGTAGTCTAACACCGATTTAGTGAATGTAACTTGCAATAGGTCCAAATCATGTTTTATAGAACAATTTCAAGTTTAATATAACCACAAGAGATGTAATATTACATTTAGATCACAATTTGACCTTAGATAGCGTGACATTAAGAGCAATCCAATGTGTGATTAAGCAAGGACAAGTCCAAGTTATGAACTGTATTTTGATAGGTTACAAATCTTTTTTTATGTAATTAATCATGCAATTTCCAAATTTGGGATTAGAGATAGATAAACCCAAGAAAGTAAATGATCACTTTAAACCGATATGTCTACGGTTAGATAATCAATTAGGGCTTCAACATATTCAAGAAAGAACTAACCCAATATACCTGTAAGAAACATATATCAAATATTACCACTATGAAATGATGGACTTGAATCAAAGTGTAAATCCAAATTAAGGTTTTATGAATATATATATATATATATATTATCACTGGCAGAATCGACAACTACGTCGGTCTCATACTCGCGTGACACGGGGTCGATTTCGACCACTACCACTATAACCTCCAGGTGCCTACTAATGCCCCTTCTGCAAACACGGATAAATCTAGGGGAATTGAACTCGAAACCTCATAGAACTTCATTTTCACGACACTTTCCAATAAATATTCAAGAAAGAACTAACCCAATATACCTGTAAGAAACATATATCAAATATTACCACTATGAAATGATGGACTTGAATCAAAGTCTTGAAATATATATATATATATATATATATATATATATATATATATATATATATATATATATATATATATATATACATATATATATATACTCTTGGCGAGAATCGACAACTATGGCAATGGGTCTGGGTACTTTCGATGACATGGGGTTGAATTTGACCACTACCACTATAACCTCAGTTACCTACTAATGCCTTAAAACAGGATAAATCAAATATTCAAGAAAGAACTAACCCAATATACCTGTAAGAAACATATATCAAATATTACCGCTATGAAATGATGGTATATATATATATATATATTAATATATATCAAATATTACCGCTATGAAATGATGGTATATATATATATATATATTAATATATTATCACTGGCATAATCGACAACTACGTCGGTCTCGTACTCGCGTGACACGGGGTCGATTTCGACCACTACCACTATAACCTCCAGGTGCCTACTAATGCCCCTTCTGCAAACACGGATAAATCTAGGGGAATTGAACTCGAAACCTCATAGAACTTCATTTTCACGACACTTTCCAATTGAGCTTCCCCCCAAGGGCTAAGGTTTTATGAATATTATCTTGAATTGAATTTACCAAATATTTCCTAAAGTAAAAAATATATGCAAGTGAAAATAACTCAAGGAAAACTTACAACTAGAAATTAGATATGAAACTTCAAGAAAACACTTTTAGATTATGAATTTATGCCAATTCTATGAAAAATGTTCTATATATGCAATAAATCAAGAATTGAGCTTATGCAAATCTATTTTTTTATTACTATTCTTGTTTATCTAATTTCCATATTTACATAAATAAATTAAATAGCCCAAAATGAAGAATAAACTTGAAAAAATGCTAGATCTAGGGCTAATTTTATGATTAGGGTTTTGAGACAATAATTTAAAATCAAACCCTAATAAGCCTAGGAAATGAATATGCTTTTAAACCAATATACTTTAAAAATGAAATCTAAACTAATGGTTTTCAATATTTTTTCCTTTAGATTTATAACAAACAAAAAAGTAAAAGGATTTTGGGTTTTTTTAAATATTTTAGAGGTTGATTGGAGAAGACAAATGCCTTAACCAAAGGGATTATGGGGTCAATAAGAAACACTTTTATTTCCTTTAATGTATTAGAATACGGATACTAGGGCCAAAGACTCAATAGTCTCCTCTATATTCTAGATGGGAAATAAAAACCAATACCCTACAAAGAAGGGGTCCTAATAGTATCACCTTCACTAGCAATATCAATTATAGCTTAGTAATTGAAATAAATACCCTTAATAAGGTTCCTAGAGTATCGATCAAGCAAGGAATTAATAATCACTTACTAAACTAACAAGGGAAAATAGGGGAGGAGTTACATTACAACAATTTTCCTTCCAAGTGGTAGAGTTTACTCTTCAAATGGATCAATTTGCTAGATTTGTAGAAGACTTGAAATCCACTTCCAATATTGAACATAAAATAGATACCAAGGGGGAATATCTTCAATCAACACCAAATCACCTCAAAAGGAAGATATTCAATGAGTTGTATTCTCAATATCCAATCAACAAAAAATACTAGTGTGGGGAAGAGTCTCTTTTATAAAGTAGGCTTCAACAACCCTCTCATTACAATAATATTATTCTCTCCTTAGATATAGATTAGGAGATCTTAAAAATACTTTTCCTCCAACTAATTATGAGGAGAAGGTCAAAAGATACAAAAAATATCATAGTAGTTGTGCCACATGTACAATATTATCATAAGAGACAGAGATTCATCCCAACAAGAAAATAAAAGTAGAGTCAAGGGAGGCCAACACCCCTTCATGATGAATGTCAACAACCTCAATAGATCCCTCCATTTAATATCGATCCACTAAATAGGCCAACAAATATGGAAAAAAGAGGAAAAATCCACAAGTGTGGCACGTGGGAGGCTCCAAGAGGGGAGGACTCCTCCAAAATAGCTCCCAACAGTCATAAAAAATGTCTCAAATATTTAAACTCCTCCCAAAATCATGATAACAACCTCCAACAAGACTAAGAGGGTCACACTAGTCCACACATGCCAAGTAAGTGCTCAAACAACCAAGTGATGCAACCTCCAAGGTGGACGACTCTCTAAAATATGACACATGCCTCCATAAATGATGATGTGGCTAAGTGCTCCATGGAATTTGATGTGGCATGGAGTGACTAGTGGATGTGCATGAAGAATAACCCTCAAATTCCCAAGGCTATATGAAGATGTTCCAAGGTATTTCCACATACAAATATGGCCTAAGCTGATCTCAATTGTAGATTCAGGCATCCAATGGGTATGGAAAAAATTCAACAATTGAATTGTCTCCATGCCCATTGGATGCCCTAAACATGAAATCGAGATAACGATCAACAAAAATATGTAGAAACCACTCATGAGGTGGTTCTACATGATCTTAAGTGATAAACACATGTCAGGAGTGCCCAAAGTGCTAGGGAGATGATCACCTAGGGAAAAGTGTGGTAAATACATATCTAGATCCATGCTTAGGAATAAAATAAGTGTTCTCTTTAGGTATAACAACCTTTACAATACATTAGCAACACTTTTACATAAGGGTAAAGTGAAAAAACCTAGGGTTTCCCTACATCATGTGTCATAATAGATCCACTCCAAGACCATTTCACACCCACCTTGATTATAAATGATCTCCATGAGATGGTTAGTATGATGCATAAGGGAAGGGATTATATTGTAATGTACCCAACCTCCTAGATGAGTCTCGTTACATCAAACTCACTAATAAATAACTTTGATACCACTTTGTAACGTCCCCATCTTATTTATGCACAACACCGCTCCAAAATCAAGTGCACAGATTCTACTCTATGACATTGATATGTGCAGTGTTACTTAAAATAACGCACATGACCCCAAGCTGGGTTGCACCACATATAATTTCCTCTTATGACACAACTTATAGCAACATAAGTAACTCAAAACAACTACATGTTGACCACCCAAAATTTTGGTGCGTGTAAATCACTATGAAACACAGGATCACTATTGTGCACACAACTATTATGGTGTCACACGTAGATTCTGTTCTCTTAGAGCGGACAGAATAATTCCCGTACACATCAAAAATTCAACCTCTTGCTCACACCGAGTATTTCCCTTCACACACAACAATTCTAGCCTCGCTTATAGAGTCCCATGACTATTAATATATAACTAACTTAACATGAATAACCAATAATAACAATCACACACATTATATATTTCTACAATAATGATTATTGACACCACACTTACATATTCATGCAACAATACTTATGTGCAACATCATACAAGAAGTAAATCATAGAAGACATAAGTAAATAGTACGTAGTAAATTAGACAAGCACATAAAGAACACTTATCTTTTATGAAAAGTCACCAATTATGTGTAAGACTTAGACGTTCCTCCTAGCCAGAGAGTATGTTGCTAAAAATATTTCAACAATAGGTCACCCCCGAGCTGGGGCGTAAAATCCACCAGGACAAAAGGATTCCTAAAGCCTAACTAAGGTATGATAACAATGAAATTGATCAGTCTAAGGTACTCATTTTTGCAACTAGTCTACAACCCCTCATTCCCCACATGCCTATCCCACCCCATGTCTTCTCAACAATCCTTTGGTTGCCCCACTTCCATTCTAGGGCTTCAAAAACATGCTGGACAAGAATTCTCAGAGCACTGCAACTAATGCCCAACGCACCAGGGAACAATTTCCAGCAAATCTCTCACCTAGAGAGATTGCTCACGGGCATTGTCGAGAGAATTATATGATAGTAATTGCGACATAAATTATCAATCCGGAGTCGTAATCTTATGATATGTATGAAAAGTATATGCAGGGTAAGAGGATTTCTAATCTATGCTAATGATTGAAAATAAACATGTTAAACTACTTTCGTTGAATCTAAATCTAAGAAAACACAAAATATGCAACTAGTCTATGAAAGGAAACTATCCTAATGCTACATAAACTTGAGACTAAAACTGAATCTACGAAATCAAATGAGACATAATCTAACTATGAAAGAAAAAACTTAATCTAACTACGAAAGCATGAAATCTAGAATTAATCTATGAAAAAAAAACTTAATCTAATCCAATGAAGCATGAATCTAGAATTAATCTATGAAACATGAAAGTGCGTAAATTAAATATAATGAAAGCATTTTAAAAAATATCTACAAAAACACATGACAAAAAGGTAAACGGAAAACCACTATGAGAATGTAAAATCTTGCATTAAAACAATCCAATACATGACAAATAATGAAAATCACTATCTCAAAACATAAGACTATGAATCAAAGCTCAATCACTCTATTCTTCTATTCTCTATTTGAGAGAGAGAGGCCTCCCCTAAACAGGAGAGAACCTCGCTTATTTGCTACATACATGAATAAAGATGCTAACAAACTCACCATAAATCCACTTTTCTCTCTCAACCTATCCCTTCAAACCCTCCACAAATATCTTAGATAAGATATTCTATCCATGATCTTCTCTTTGAAGTTAGCTTGAATGATTATCTCCAAACTCAAGCTTCGAAGATGAAATTCGAATTTGAAGCTAGGTGGGGATTTTTGACCTTGTGAAAATTTTCAAATATGCTTGTAGTCATCATAAAACTCATCCAACTTCGAGATATAAATGAAAATACGTCAATTTTCTAGTGTTATTTTAACTCACAAATAATTTTAAAAATACTTGAAAAATAAAATAATTTGAAAATGGAGATATAAACCCATATGTATTAAGAAAGTGGTGGAGATTAATGGTTTTATGGAAAGATAAGATAAGAATGAGGTGATAAATGGTGTAATGATCAAGGAATAAAAGGGGTATTTATGCGGTCCAACATTCCCCCAACTGAACTTGTTGTGACAGTTCCTTATATAACTGCACAAATGTTTCTTTAAGACTTGTGGCATCTTAGTTGTAGCTTAAATGATGATGATGATGTATAACAATAAATCATTTCATGCTTAATGATACATGAGTGGCAGCTAATTTTCTTTCTTACATGGTTGGTTCCCGGTGATAACCATCAATATGACAAATGTTGGTTCTGTGTTAAATAACATTTATTCATTTTTACTTATTTCTTGCTGCAATTCATAATATTTGAAAACATGCATGTACTGGAATGATAAGTCATCAATGTATTTAGAAAGCCCTTCTTTCTTCACATATTTGAATCATACAATACATATCAATGCTTTTGTAATCAAATGCAAACATAGTTTTAGTTTGGAAAGACATGTTAATTGATGGAAAATGAGATGATGAATACGTAAATGGAATTATGAAATGAATATCCCCCCCCCAATTGAAGATGTGTTACGTTTTAGGAAAAGGAGAAGACTAAGGTAAGGAAATTTTCCAAATTTATCTATTTTTAGAACTTAAGGAATTGCATGATTAAAGATTAGAAAAGAACATACCTCCACTTACCCAAAAAGTTGATGAACTCTGCAATAGGAATGTGGTTGATGTTGCTGCTGATCATAGAATTAAGAACTGGAATTTGAAAGTGGAACTGTGGTACGACTGAAAAGAATTATGCATTCTTTAGTACTGTTTGGTAATGAACATGTGCTGAAAGAGTGCTGAAACGAACCAATGCAAAAATGGTACGGAACGGGTACAAAACCGATACCAAACTAGTGCAGAACAAAATCTGAAAATACTGAAAATGGAAAGAAACAATAATTGCAGCGAGAACAACCAGATCAAAGTTATATCTAGTCAGATATCAAGCTCCAAGCTCTGTAACTGAAAAACCCACTGCAACTGGGCAAGTACCGAACTTGCTAAGCTACAAAAAAATTCTCATTTTGGAGCAAACAAATCTCTGACTAACTCTGAACATGTCCTCCTTTTATTTCTAAGAGGAATCAACCAAAATCATAAAATCTGCAACAACTTCAAATCTCTTACCCATGGTACAAATCTTTGTTGTGTGAATAAATGTTTTGTAGTCGAATACAAAAATAAATCATTGGATTACCGACCATTAATATATGTCATTAACCAATGCGAGAGGACCCACCATTGATGTCAATGGGCCTCAAGGTACCAATAGTACATCTTAACAAGTACAAATAAAGGTTTTGGTGTTGAGTCACCTGTAAGATCTATCAATCAAGGGACATTGATGTATTCCCATGGTTGTTAGCAAGAAAATCTGCCATTAAGGCATGCAAACTCCAGGGTACTAAATAGTCTCTAGTCCTTGTTCTAGATAAGGTGTTGAATTTGATGGAAAGAGACTTGTTGAAAGGTGGGCCTTAATGTATCCCACATCATCCAACATGAGTGCAAATATAAAAATTTGCAGAAAATGATTTGGTGGAACAGTGAACACTTACTAGTGGATTTTTCGAGCCCTAGTTAGTTTATGCTCGTTGCTTTTTCGTATTTCAAGAATCTGAAAAATGGCAAAAAGAAGACTTGATAATGAGGAAAAAGATAGGTGCAATTAGGTGAAATATAGGCAACTCAGAAAAGTAATCATGTGGGAAGTCATAAGGTAGTAGCGATGGATAGAAAAGTTTTAGGCTCACAACATATCAAATGACGAAATAGGCTTTATCATGAATGACTGACGAAGTTTGAAAGAGGAAAGAGAAGGGCTCATGTCATGACACAAATGGTTTATGAGAAAAGTTATTTTTAATGGTAGCAAATGTTATGACAAGCACAACAAAAAACTCAACTCTTTCAAGTATTCATGAAGCATGTTTTTCTGGAAATATTATGTGATTTCTAAAATCACGTTTTCACGCAATTTGATCGCCTTGAACCTGTAAAAGGTTAGTATTTCCATGCAACAAAATTGTGAGAGCAGCACAAAAGATAAATGGCAGAAAAACACATTTAAATCAAATGTAAATAAAGTGAAACACGTTTTTATACCTGAAAAGCGTCTTAAGCACTCCTCTTCGTCGAAACTTGTTTTTAAGTGACTTGCGCAAACAAGTTAGCACAAAACATATTTTTTAATAGCATGAAATTTTGGTTTTGAAAAGTTTCCAAGTTCATTCGCAAAATTTAAAAAAAAAAATTGTTTTAATTGTTTTTGAATTTTTTATTATATTTTTTAAGTTTTTTTTTTTCTTTATTTACAAAACCCTATTTACACTAACCCTACAATGAAAAATATTTACAAAACAGTTGAACTCGCAAATCAAAATAACCATCCCTTCCTTTGTATAATAACCAACATTTATGTGATTCAATAGTCTTAAAAAAAAAATGCTTTTGATTTTCATTATTAAGACCATGTTCTTATAATTTCAACTAGAGAATGTAAATGTGTTACTAAAAGATGTTTTTCTTGATCTTCCAGTGTGGGGGACATGAGCAAAGGCAAAATATGATTGAATAGAGGCCCGACACCAAAAATTATAAAACAAATAAGAACGTGTGGGAAAAAAACTAGGCAAAGGTTGGTATGTTACAACCCATCATTCTTTAGTTGTATGTGCAGCACTTAGGTCGACGGTTCCAGGTATGCGTGTGTACATAGCAAGAACATCCTGCACTGTTGACTCAAATGTGTTGTTGCATCATAGCTAGTTGATATGAAACAATTGTCTAGAGAAGACTCATTAACAGGTCCAAGCAAAATTTGTCCTCCTTCAGGTTGATCAGTATCTGTCTCAGCCAAAACAAAAGCAATGTACTTCCCTTTGGGAACAACATTATGTGAGAAAAATTCATATATGTCAAACTTGCACCCAAATTGCTTATGAGGCAAAATTATCTGTACTGATTGGAAATCATTTGTGTTTCAGCATATGACAGAAGATTGCTCGTTTACAACCAATTGAAGGTAAACAATTAAAAATAGTACAGTATGAGTTTGATTTCCCCAATTATCATGATACCTGTAGTATTACCCTAAGGTTCCTTCGATGACCGTGGAAATCCATAGAGATTCTTCAGAAATGGCGTTCTGAATCTCTTCATTAAGCCCAACATTATCAGGCAATTCACCATACACCTTGTCAAGAGAGTAATGTTGGTTGCTACGTGGGAAAGGGAGAAGTAATTTGGGTTCACATTTTGTTTATAAAAACATGAACTTCTCTCAAACCACTTTGAATTTTCAAAAACTGCTCGCGATGTAGCTAAATGAGACCCTTCTGCACAAAACCCATGTGCCATATTTTCCAAATTCGTCTTCATTTGCTCAAAAATTGAACCCGAAGTTGACTGTCTGCATATGGACGTTAACTGACGGAAATTTTTAACTTGAGAGTCATCGGTCGTGGAAGTGTGAGATCCTGACCTTCGATGTCAATGCAAGGAGGTATCCCTGGATTAGAATTATAATTTCGTATGCATTGGGATCCCAAAAATTTCGACTGATTGATTGCAATAATCAAAACTACCACAAGGAATGCGTTCTACGTGCTTCAATAAAGGAATGTAATAACGGAGAGAAAACACGAGAAGATAAGCCATGAGATCATTTTTATTTCCCTCCAAAAGAGATATGTTGGCCCGAAAAAACTTGCACCAAATCCGTGCTTCAGATATGCAGAAGATTTTTTTAATTTTAATCACCGAGATTTGTTTTGGATCGAATCAAACACTCTTCCCACATTTTTCCCTTGACAATAGACTCGTTGACAACTTCTACTTGCCACCTAATCAAGAGTTTGATCTCATACAACAATATTTAGGTAAAGGCAACAAAGAATCGTGAGATGATAAGATTTGGTTAACAATCTGGTTCAGATTGATCCCAGATTCTCCTTCCTAAATATTTGAGAAGACTAGGAGAGATCATAGGATACATGATAACGTAATCAATCTCACCAAATATCACTTGTTTCCGTAACTGTGACAACAATCAGGTTTGGATTCTCCATAAGGTCGATAGGTGGCATTCAATGCAAAGAATGACCCATGTTATCTCTAAGGAGCGCTTTATTGGTCGCGGAAGTTGCAGGTTTTTAGGTCATCAATATCTACCTCTTGTGTAAATCTTGATTCATAAAATAAATTCTCAGATGGCAGTATGAGTTTTCCACTTTCTTCTTTCGCTAATAGGGCACATAAGAATATGACTCTTAAAATAAGCAGTCGTTCTCGAATGGTGGCCCAGTTCTCAAGTATGGAGATGGTCTTTCCAAGATGATCAAACATGCAATAATCAAAGCGACTGCAACTTAATACTCAGATCGATAGGTAAGGAATTTAGATTGAGAGGTTCATGGGTTATTATTTCTTATTGTGCATAGAAATTGGTTTATTACAGGTGTAACCTAGAAAATTGAAAGATACATACACATGCAAAAAGTGTTTTGTTTTTATATATATTTTTGTTTTTTATGTGTTTTATAGTTTTTTATTTTTTAATGTTTTTTATTTTTTTGTAATTTTGTTTTTATGTACACACAAATTCTTATAAAATCTTTGAATTCCTACCAAACTAAAAAAAATGAAAGTTTTCTAAAACAAGAAATTTAATTGATCTAAAATAGAAATTCAACCATGTTTTTTTCTAATTTTGAAGTGCACATGCTTATTCATAATCAAAACCTACCTATTTTAATCTAATTAGAAACTAAAAATTATCTAAATGAAATGAAACTTCCAATGTAACCATCTACATAACAAAAGTAAACAAAGATTTACATTTAATTTTGAAAAATGAAATCTAGGATGTACAATAATGTGCGAATTTAACTTCTCAAAATATAAATTAACGAAATAAAAGAAAAAACAAAATTGATCTATCCTTGTACTTACTTGAAACCAATGTTCGATGCAGCTTTCATAAGCATGGTCTACTTCTTCATTTTGATCAAACTCACCCAAAATCCCTTCTTCATCCTCCTCAATTTCATGCTTGCATTCTTGTTCATTATCGACTGTATAGAACTCTTCAGATGTTAATTTTTCCTTCGCTTCTGGAGGAGTGGTTGCATCTTTAATTGCAGTCAGGATCTCCTCTTCCTTAGAAGAGGAGATCCCAGCTTTTGCAAGGACCTCAGTGAGTAATTCCAAACTTACACTCATTGTAAAATCATCTTAATGAAACTCAAATCCAAATACTAGAAAACAAAATGAAAATGAGTACATGACAAGTGAAAAATTAGTACGAAACAAGCTAGTACGAAACGAGTGAAAAACAAAACTAAACAAGTGCAAAATCAAAACAAAACTAAAGATAAACATGTATGAAATCAAAAGTGAACTAAGAAAACAAAAACTAATTCACAATCCAAACTTTACACTACGAAAATGAAAAATGCAAAAGCACACTTGCTTAAAAACAAAATTCGCATGAAAAGAAATAAAACTAAGGAAACACTTGCAAAAAGAAAATGCACACAACTGAAAATAAAATCTAACTATAACCCTTTTAACACCTCCCCGACAACGGTGCCAAAATGTCAAGCGAATTATATGATAGTAATTGCGACATAAATTATCAATCCGGAGTCGTAATCTTATGAGATGTACGCAAAGTATATGTAGGGTAAGAGAATTTCTAATCTATGCTAATGATTGAAAATAAACATGTTAAACTATTGTCATTGAATCTAAATCTAAGAAATCACAAAATATGCAATTAATCTGTGAAAGGAAACTATCCTAATGCTACATAAACTTGAGACTAAAACTGAATCTACGAAATGAAATGAGACATAATCTAACTATGAAAGCAAAAAATTAATCTAACTACAAAAGAATGAAATCTAGAATTAATCTATGAAAACATGAAAGTGTGTAAATTAAATCTAATGAAAGCATTTTAAAAACATATACAACAACACACGACAAAAAGGTAAATGACAAACCACTATGAGAAAGTAAAATCTTGCATTAAAACAATCCAATACATGACAAATAATGAAAATCACTATATCAAAACATAAGACTATTAATCAAAGCTCAATCACTCTATTCTTCTATTCTCTATTCTAGAGAGAAGCCTCCTCTCAAATGAGGAGAGAACCTCCTTATTTATACATGAATAAAGATAACAAACTCATAATTACAGATCCATTTTTCTCTCAACCTATCCCTTCAAATCCTCCACAAATATATTAGATAAGATATTCTATCCATGATCTTCTCCTTGAAGTTAGCTTGAATGATTATCTCCAAATCAAAGCTTGAAGATGAAATTCGAATTTGAAGCTAGGTGGTGATTTTTGACCTTGTGAAAATTTTCAAATATGCCTGTAGTCATCATAAAACTCATCCAACTTTGAGATATAATGAAAATATGTTAATTTTCTAGTATTTAATCACAATATCTCTTAAAAATACTTGAAAAATAAATAATTTGGAAAATGGAGATATAAACCCATATGTATTATGAAAGTGGTGGAGATTAATGGTTTTATGGAAAGATAAGATAAGAATGAGGTGATAAATGGTGTATGATCAAGGAATAAAAGGTGTATTTATGCAGTCCAATAGGCATGACAACCTGCCTCTTGGACAACAAAACTCCCACCTAGAGAGTATGCTCACGGGCCTGACAACCTGCCTCTTTAACCTGAATTCCTTGACCCAAGCACAAGGTTATACATATGTAGAACTTGGTCATCTTCATGGACTTACTCAGGTGCACACAACACTATGGAATGTGCACACTCTTTCTTTGGAAAACAAATCCCATGCATTACTCAAGTGCACGCAAAATCATAACTTGATGCCAATGACTCACCATCCTATATGTACATTTACATTTACAATTGGTACCAATGGATCACCGGCCTATATGTACAATTACAAATGGGGTTCAGATTAGAGAAATTACATATCTTGAGATGGAGACTAATAGGACAATCCATGACAAACCACAAGGGTATAGAGAAACCACCTAGATGAAAATGAAAACTTACATAGATCACTAAGCATGGTCTATTACAATATATAATATACAATGGCCACACTTTTGGTTGATCAAGATAAAAAATACAAATCATCATGATGGAACAACTGATCATAGAACCTTGGGCTTTGGAATCATCTCAAGTAATATGAGATTGACTCATATGTTAGAATAAATATGGTTAAGAAAATGAGGTACTCTGAATTGAAACTAAGGGGTAACAACTAGCTCCAACTTAGGGACTTGTGCTCTATGTGAGAGTGCATTAGAAATCCATAATTTATAAAACTTGTTAGCCTGAAATATTCTCACCAAATAGGAATCATATACATGGAGAGGGATGAATACACAAGTGCCTTGTCCCTTCCCTAGATAATAATAAATCAATGCATGGAAGGAATATTGATACTGGTTAGTTGCATCATATCTCATAATAAGAACATATAACATAGAATCATCGACTTACTTTATTCAAAACATAAATTTAAAACATGGGAATCAATAAAGTAAATGGACACAAAGAAAATCTAATTCGCATGCTAAACAACTTATTCATTCTAATCTAATTTACAAGGATTCCCTGCAACATTAGATATTATATTCATAGAACAATTTCAAACTTTTCCCATTTATGTGCAAGGGAAATTTACCATCATCCAAGAGACTAGGATAAAAGATTTACCACCTGTGGTACTTTCAATTTTGTAGGGACCCAACCAAAGGATTTCAAACTTACCATGTTTACTCGCCTTTTCGATCCTTTGATTCCACATGAAAACAAGATTTCCCCTTCAGAAAGTCCTTGAGTGAGCCTTCTTGTCGAATTTGACCTTAAAATTTTCTTGATTCTTTGTTATGTGATCAAAGGATCTTCTCTTATTATCATAAATTTCAATAAGTTGGTTGATTATGTTCTAGATTGCACCTTAGTCAGATGAAAAAATGTCGCAATACCTATTAAACCAAGATATTTAAGTGGATTGGCAAACCAACTTCCATCCTATTAGCTAACTCAATTGTGATCTTATTGATAGATTCCTTATTAGTTATTCCATAGGCCCATAAATCATACTTAATTATGTTATTCCAACTTTTCATATTATCCCCCATTGTCGTCTTAATCATTGTCATTAAATTCTTATTACTTGATTCTACAAGACCATTTCCTTGAGGGTAATAGTTGGAGGAGTGGGATAGAAAAATGTCGTAATCAAATAAAAATGTTGATAACTCTGTGGAACTAAAGGCTTTGTCATTGTCAGTTGTAATCTTTGTTGGCACTCTAAAATGAGTAATGATATTTTCTTCTAGAAATACCATGGCTACCTTATCGGTGGCTCTTTTAGTTGGTATTTATTCAACCCATTTAGTGAAGTAGTTAGTGATTGTTGTAGATGTTAACCTTGTACAATTATTTACAAAAAACATATTTTCAATAAAAGAATAGAAACGATACAATGGAAAATACACACATTACACAGATATTTTTCCCCTGGAAACCCAAACCGAGAAAACCAACATATTCTATATTCATTCACCTCATACATTCTTTACAATACAATATAAATATAGGATCCCGTATCATCCAAAAACCTAATCCAATAACCTGAATTACTCAACAACCCTAATTCCTTAACCGGAAATAGAAAACCATCGATCAAAACCATGTGCTGAAAAACCGCCCAAAAATGGACGCAAAAAAACCGCCAAAAAACACTAGTTATAACCATGCAAAGAATATAACACATACCCAACAACTATGAGGATCCATTTATGACCATCTCTAAATTTATCATTGAACTTGCCTATGAAGTCAAGGTCCCATTGTTGGAAGGGTGCTTCTACTATGACTAGTTGTAAAGGAAAATATGTTACCTTTTTCTTTCCCATGAAAAGTTGACAAGGTTGACATGACCTTATGAACTTAAGGACATTAATGAATATACTTGTCTAATAATAACCACCCCTCAAAATATCATGGGTTCTTACTGTTAGAATATAGAAGAATGTGTGCTCGTTTTACCATTGACGATACCCTCATCACCCAACCATAGGTTGAAGCCACCCTCTGAGCACCTTAACCTTGACTGAGAATTACTCCGGAAGCAAACCCTAGGCTAGATATCCAAACAAGGTGTAGCGCATCTTCCTCCAAGGATAGCGCACCAACAATAGCTAATCAGATAGTCCAAACCCTAGCCAAGAAATAGTCCAAGCTCATACTGAAAACTAGTTGTTGTTGCACCTGCACCTGCAACCCTCCTCCACATGTGCGCACCAAACTGGGAACTGTAGTGCACACCAAACTAGGAACTGCAATTCTGAGATATGTCAAAATGAGAACTAATGCCCTGTATTTATACTGGTTCTGCCAGATTTGCTAGGGCTGACTTCTCCTTCTGGATATGTGTATGTTCAGTATATTATTATTATTTCTAGCTGAGTTCTTCTCTTGGAGGCTAATAACCTAATATAAATTATCTTCTTGAGCCGACAAGACTTCTAGGGTTATTAGCCAACTCATTAGGGTTTTTTCTTGCTTTCCGGAGTCTTCTATTCTTGTCAGGTTCACACGTGGAGGTAAATACCCCCCGCAACTACCATAATATTAACACTCCCTCCTAGCTAGGAAGGTATTACAGGTAATGGTCTTGAGCACAAAAACATACCATTTACCCGGTAGCATCAATATAGTCATCTAGACTATCTCACGACTAGATCATGAGCATCACCATCAGTTGCATCATCTCTCAAAACCATACTTCATCTGAGTAATTAGACATGATGTTGGATAAGTCACTCACACTATAGAGTGATACAAGAGCCATTCTTATAATCTAGAAGAGTAAATGCTCTGAACTATTTTCCATCTGGAAAATCTCTATTCATCATTCGTCTGGATGATGATTATCTCCAATAAACTGTTGATAGTCTTCAAGGAAATTAGAATAAAAATAGAACACAATGTTGTCTATCCATAGTAGTACATAACTACAATCCAGTGGTTCACTACCACACCAAGTAACACACAAGTACTTGATCAACAACGTATAGTCACGAACAGTGGAACATATCCACCACAGTAGTCTTCATCTACTGTCATGCAATCTTCATAACAAACATCTGATAGCAACCTGCATAGAAACAATGTTATGATATAAACTGAATCATTTGGGCCAATCTTTCACTCACATCTGTGAGCTCTGAAAGAATATATGCCTCAGGAACAGTGGAACATATCCACCACAGTAGTCTATATCTACTGTCTTCATAACAAACATCTGATAGAAACCTGCACAGAAACAATGTTATGATATAAATTGAATTATCTAGGCCAATCTTTCACTCACATCTGTGAGCTCTGAAAGAATATATGCCTCAGAGTAGAATAATGAGATATCTAGACTATTCTTCTCAAGCAAGGAATAATAACTGTCCTGTCTTCTGAACATGGACCATTCCTCACCCTGGGCCATTCTTCCTACACTAATCAAAGTGCACCCTGGAGAGAATGTATAAACCTATGGAATGTTGAGTCTGGACCATTCCCCACCCTGGGCCATTCCTCCTACACTAATCAAAGTGCACCCTGGAGAGAATGTATAAACCCTAAGGAATGTATGTCCCTAATTGTTGAGCCTGGACCATTCCCCACCCTGGGCCATTCCTCCTACACTAATAAAAGTGCACCCTAGAGAGAATGTATAAACCCTAAGGAATGACTATCCAGACCATTTCCTCTGTTAACCACAAGAGGAAAAGACTATCCTGCATCAACCTCCAAAACAGACCATTCCTCGTGTTAACCATAATGAGAAATTGTTGTCCGACGAGGCGGGCCAGTCTTCTTGAGTAACCCTCAAGAAGAGAGACTTCCCTAGACCACTCCCCATGTTAACCACAATGGGAATTCATTGTCTATGATACATCAACAATCAGACTACTTCCCATGTTAACCACAATGGAAAGTGATTGTCCATCAGAAGTCTCAATCCACTTTCCGAACAGGAAAGAATCTGTCCAAGATGGACTATTTTTCAATTTTTAAAGATGAATGTTTTCAATATTGTTTTCAGTGCTCCCTCCTAACTTGGAGAGTCATTTCTTCCTTTTTCAATAAGAAGGAATTTGTTTCCATGAGCTCTAGCTTGAGTACACAAACTCTTTCATCTTGGATAGAAGTTTTACCAAAATGTCTACTTATTTGCTCATCTATGGAGATATGTATTGGAGAATCATTTTCTCCTTTCTGGACTTCATCATGGATAATGTAATGCTTGATTTCAAATGTACTTTAGTCTGGAACACTGTGAAGGCTTCAGGTAGATCTGAACAATAGAGTATATCATAGTTGGAAAAACTGGAACATATCTATGTCGCACTTCTTCTGTCATCATGAGATCTGATCTACTGAGTAGTCATCTTGATGTTATAGGAAATCTTCACCATGCTTATGCTATGCACTGGAGGTTCTCCACCAAGTTATCTTCTTCTATCTACATACAGGAGTCTTTTTCTAGTATGCCTCAAGGTCTTGAGATTGCTCTTCATACGCTCTTTATTTAATTTCTCTAGAGAACATTCTTTGCATTCATCTGATGTAGAATTCTAACTCATGGATGTTGCGGATGAGATAATGACTTATGTAGAGATAAGTCTGGTTTACTAGAACAAGTAATCATCATAGTATTCTCCCTCCATCTGGGAGAACCTCTAGTTCTAGGTCTCGCAATGCTTTAGTTCATAAGTCTTCCATACACTTGTTCTTTATCACGACTTTTAGTTCTTCTGCTTGATTGTTTTTAGTGAGTTCATATCAAGCTGGTAATATTTTGATTCTTAATATTATGATTGGTTGTTCTTCATGTTTTTCCTTAGCTCTTGGGTCCATGGAGTTTCTTATAGATTCCATGCCCTAGAGATTCCACTTCTTCCTTTCATCATAGGATCACGGATCTAGATGGACAACCAGGAATACTTTAAGGCTTCTCTTCGAAGAAGTCTTCTTCTGTGGTTGAACTGAACATGTACTGTCTTTCATGACTGCTACCATGGATATATATATATTTCATCATCTTCAATGAATCATAGGATTAGCTCCCTCCTAATCCTTGCTTCATGTATACGTGCATATAATCGGCTCCCTCTGTCTAATAGAGTCCATGCTTCCATTTKCATCCTTATTGTCTTCTGCAATGTATAATTGGCTCTCTTGTCTAACAGAGTCCATGCTTCCGTCTTGTTGTTTTCTACAAAACATCATATGTCCTTTTCCAATTTCCTCTCAATTGCTGACTTCTTTTTGTCTTTGCTTCTTCTAAGTCTCTTCATGATTGATTCGACTTAATGGCTTCCACATGATTTGTATTTCATCCTTTCATGTGTATTATCTAATGATATCCATTTTCATCTTGTTTGTTCTTCCATAGTTATAGTTCTTCTTGGAACACATTATCTTACAAGAGATAGATATACAAGATATGTACATAGACAATGCAAACAAGATATATATACAAGAAATAAGAAGAGTGTTGTTACCCTTTTAGAAGAAGAAGTCTCTTTCATCCTGCTTAGTCTTCTTTGTAGGTTCCTTTTCTTCGGAAATTGATGCTTCATGTTTCTCCTTTCTTTTCTTTATCTCAGGACAATGATTCTTGTAGTGACCATACTTTCGATAGTTGAAGCATTGTACTTCTGAAATGTCTCTCTCTTGATTAGGCTTCCTCCTTGAACCAAACTTCCTTTTGTTCCTGAAGTTATTGAATCTTTCTATGAAATCTTGATCGTTGTAATTATTTTGGGGTTTCTCTTTTGCATTGATCCTTGATTCTTCTTGAGCATAGCAAGTCCAAAGTTCTTCAAATGTTGGGTACTCCTTCCTTGTGTTCATGCTTGTGGAAAATGCATCTCATGTCTTGGGAAGACCATTGAGTACTATGTTCGCCAATTCCTTTTTTGAAGTGATCTCTTCAATAGCTTGTAGTTGATCTCTTAAATGGGAGATCCTTACAAAGTATGATGTTATGATGTTGTCATCATTCATCTTCATGTTACGAAGCTCATTCTTCATACTCATAACTTGTCTAATGTTTCTGACCGAGAAGAGATTTGTTAGGGCATCGTACATCTTCTTCGATGAGTCAAGATGGGAGATGTAGGGTATCAAGTGGTATTTTATGGAATCCACTATGATACTCATGGAATTGATGTCAACATCTTTGAACTTCTCCATAGCTGCAAAGTTCTACGGTTCCTTCTCTTTTCCTTCTTCAAACTCTGGCTTCACGATCTTTCCTTTCACGATATTCAGCACTTTATTCTTGGCAAGGATGAGGTCGATCCTTGTCTTCCATGCTCTGAAGTTAGAGGCTCCATCTAACTTGTTCTCAGACTTCATAGAGTTAATCATGGCTGCTTGACTTGGTCAAACCCTAGATTTGACCAAAAATTCAAACTTCACGTTTTGGCTTGTTGAGAGTATCAGGAGATGCACTAGGCTAGGGTGCACTGATCTGTCTAGAGATTAGGTCAATCTCTTCACTTAAGGTTCCTTAATGAGAGGATTTGGGTTCCTGCAACTACTCCTTCTAGTAACCCTAGCGGTAGTGTCTTGGGAGCTGCTTCTGCTAGTAACCCTAGCGGCAGTGTCTTGGGAGTTGCTTCTGCTAGTAACTCTAGCAGCAGTTCCTTAACGAGCTCAATATCCTAGTGGCTATGTTTCCTTCCAGTGTTTTAGGCTGAATGAAGGGGGTGTGGGCCCATAACCTATTAGAATATAGAAGAATGTGTGCTCATTTTACCATTGACGATACCATCATCACCCAACCATAGGCCGAAGCCACCCTCCGAGCACCTTAACCTTGACTGAGAATTACTCCAGAAGAAAACCCTAGGCGAGATAGACAAACAAGGTGTAGTGCATCTTCCTCCAAGGATAGCACACCAACAATAGCTGATCAGATAGTGCATCTTCCTCCAAGGATAGCACACCAACAATAGCTGATCAGATAGTGCAAACCCTAGCAAAGAAATAGTCCAAGCTCATACTGAAAACTAGTTGATGCTGCAGTTGCACCTGCAACCCTCCTCCACATGTGCACACCAAACTGGGAATTGCAGTGTGCACCAAACTGGGAACTGCAATTCTGAGATATGTCAAAATGAGAACTGGCGCCTTGTATTTATACTAGTTCTACGAGATTTGTTGGGGCCAACTTCTCCTTCTGGATATGTGTCTATTCAGTATATTATTATTATTTTGGGCCGACTTCTTCTCTTGGAGGCTAATAACCTAATATAAATTATCTTCTTGAGATGACCAGACTTCTAGGGTTATTAGCCAACTCATTAGGGCTTTCTCTTGCTTTCTGAAGTCTTCTATTCTCGTTAGGTTCACATGTGGAGGTAAATACCTCCCGCAGCTACCATAATATTAACACTTACTATGTGTTTTCCACCACATAGCCCCTTGCAAAATTCATCCATTGACTCTCTAGACTCTTTAGGGTCTGTTGGAACGTATTATTTTATTGTTATACTCCTGGTTCAAATGTTGGAGCCGCCCTTCTTCCTAAATAAGTAAGAGGTTATAATTAAGCCCAAAAGTCAAATTTTGGGATCTCGAGTATTTCATGATGTACCTACCAAGCCCCAGTATCCTGATGCGTGAAGTAGCGATAAGGTTTAGTTCTAACCACCGTTATCGAGCCTCTAAGTAAAGATCGTTTGATGTCATCACCGCATGCTCTTATGTTTCGGGAGTTACTCGTCGAACACTCTCCAAACCTCTGAGATGTGAAGTTGTGAAGTTTTTTCAAGTCACTCAGGTAAATATCAAGATTAATCTTTTTAAACTGTAGTTAGTCTGTATCGTGATTTCGTGACTCGACGATTCTTGCCTTAAAACACAACACCTTTGTAACTTCGATCCCCGAAGTTGCAATATTCATTAATTAAGATGGGTTAATTAAAAGCTTAAGTTAAATCGCAAATTATAAATAATCTCGTGCCATCGCAATTTTGGGCTTTTGGGTCTCAAAGGCCAGAAGCGAAATCGCCTGATACAACGAGCGTCGAAAAGGGGATAAAGCACTAAAAGCATGAAATTAAGGGAGCTAAGATGGATTAATTAATTCCTTGAGTATATTTTACCGTACGATCTACGGATGAAGCTTTTAACGTTTCTTCTCTTTTCCCAAGTTACAAGTCGTCAAATAGTTATGGCATTTATTTGAATTTCACTGAAGTGATTGACAGTAAGATCCCACTTATTTTCTAAAATCTTTCCATTAAACTATTTAACCATTCTGTCGACAAGGACTAGCACAAACTTAAGTGTTTAAGCAGAGGATTGTCTTTCATTATCTCAACTTTTCTTTMTACTGTGCGTAGAGCTATTTCACCAGGATAACTTTTGTCTTTGTTTTCAATCTTTTGCGACGGGGGATATAATTKCAAGGTCATACAGCATGGCTCCACGATAGGAAGAGAGGGGGTTCCATTCTTTATCATTATACTTGTTCCATAGTTGAGAAAAGAATATAGGAGTGGTATTTTGAAATCATAACATAGGACATGGGAGATTCTGTAGCATCCATTAAGGCCACAATGTCAAAGGAATATCCACAGTGAGTTCCCCTTTCTTTGTACTTGCTTTACATAAATGAAGAAAAGAGAGTAGATCATAGGTCTCACGTTATAGCTAGGTTTTATCCCGTATCGGGTTTCCCAAGATACATCTTGTGTTCATTTGTGTGTATGGTGTGTTCATTTTCTTATTCTTTCTTTTTCATGTTTCAGTCAGTTCATTAATTTCAACAATAAGCTAGTGAAAATAAATCTAAGATCTAAGGAAATAAACCTGCATAATAAAAGGTTTCGGTATAATACAAGATTTATCGTGATGAACTGTTCCATTGGAATATCCATGAAAATTTACATATTAGTATTAGATACAATAATATGGCAATTAGGAAGTGGATGTTGTAAAGGAGGCACATTCAAAAACTCATTATACTCTTCTCTGAAAATGATTTACCTATATGCCCTTCTCTCTCTCCAAGAAGCAATTTTGAGATGAAATGGAAGAGGTGAAATAATAACACATTCATGATTATTGAGTTCATGCTCCTGTCTATCATCCTAAAAATATATAATAGAGATACTATTGTGAAAAATGATACTATATGAACAAACAAACATTGAATTTCTAAATTTAAATAAATAGATAAAAATAAATAGTATGCAATAACTAATTTGAACAAATCTCCATCATAATGTTGCACATAATAATTTAAATAATCAAACATTTTAGAAAGAATTGAATCATTTGATATTCCATCAATACAAACTCTTAAAGTTAAAACGTTTATACAATATCATTTCACTACCTTCTTCTTTCATCCCATTGAGACCTCTAAGGGAAGGTAGGCTACATGTTGTTAGGATATTTAGACATTTAGGAGTTAGTTAAGATCTACTTGGTCTAATGTGTCGTTGGGAAAAAGTGTATTTTTTAGTTTTTTTCTTTAGTATGCATTATTATGTATTTGTAGTTAGGAAATATGACGATCACAATATCTTCCCGACATAGAGTGATCTGACGGTTCATATTCTCCTTGATCTTAACGACTACTTTGATCCATGGCTTAGCACCCGATTGGTCCATGATATCTATTTAAAGATCATGGAGGGTCATTTGTTGATTATTGATTGTGAGAAACTCTCTTGTAAATATCTATGTAATATTTTTCTTTTTCATTAATAAATTTCTCCAAGTGGCCACGTTGGTTGGGGTCGTAAATGTTTCCCCGTAGGGTTTTACCACGTAAAAATATTGGTGTGTTGATATTTGATCTAGTTGTGTGAGTGGCTATTGAAGGTGTTCGTCCTTTTTTGGAATACCTATGTTGCCGAACATGGTATAAGATCATGTTTAAATACCCACTCATGTTGTAGATTGAGATTGTGAAGTCGAGTTGTCTCATCTCTAGTTTCTACCATTTCCATACATTTCTAGGTTGAGAGGACTATTACATTACATCCGTAGCATTCATTTCAGTCATGAGTGTTTTTCGTTTCACTCGAAAAGGTTTCTATTTTCCCAAGATATGGCCATTTTAGTCAGATCTAGAGGTATAAAGCCTAAATACGCCCTTTTTAAATTTTTGCAGTGTTATTTTGGTTTCATTTTTGTTTTAGGTTTTTTGTTTCCAGGTTGCTACTCTTTTGGATTTGTGTATGCTCTTTGCCCCATGCCCTATGAGATCTCGGAAAATTAGAAACAGATCTGAAATGGTGCATTTTTTCAGGTAGGATAACTAAGATCTAACCCTTGTTGTCATCGAGAAGCGAAATTTTTTTCTTGTGTTAAATTTTTTATGAGCACGCTCTCCAACAACAACAACCCTAATCCTCCTTCTAAACAATACAATATGTTTTGCTAGCTCACTTGGTTAAAAGTTGTCTTATTAAGTAAGAGGTCTTGAATTCAAGTCTCTTTTTTTGTTACATTTTTTGAAAAAGTCCATGCATCCATTGTAAAGTGTATTTCACTTCAAGTATAAAAGTGAATCACTATAAGTAGCTTTAATATTGTATTTTAAAGTTATTTATTTTACATGCAACTTTCTTTTATAAAGTAACTTCATTGTAAAAGTGAGGTTATTTGGAGGGGTATCACCACATGGACCAACTTCTACTTTCCATGAGGCTATTTGGTTACCGTTTATGCTTTTTTTTCAAAAAGGCATAACTTTCACATCCGAAGTCTATTTTTAGTGTTGTTTTTTTTTAACTGCACAATTTTTCGAGATCTTTCCATCCAGATCATCAGTTTCAGTTTTTATATCCATATTATCGACATATTTAATAATGTCTTATTTCAGTGATATTTTTCTTACCAACACCAATTACTTCCAATGGAAATCCCATATAGAGGATTTATTGAGAAGTAAAGACATGTATCGAGTTACCTTGAGAAAGGAAAAAAAACCCACTGATGATGAAAAGAAACTCAAATGGGATAATAGGAATGACGAAGAACGTGGACTAATCAGAATGTACATCTCTCGTGATTTAAGGTTCCACCTTCAAGAAATTGATGACCCGATGAAGCTTGGGAAAAGCTTGAATCTGTGTTTGGTAAACACAATATTATTCGAGCAAATCAATTAGAAAATCAGATATTGTCTTTAAGTCCAAATGATTTTTATTGCATTGAAGACTATCTATCTAAGTTTAAAACTGTAACATCCCGCTCTGGCGCACTGAGACCACTTATTCTTTGAGGACACTTGCTCGCAAGTGATCTGGACCCTTTTTGATGTTGGACCTTATATATTTGATTATAATGAGATTGACAGATGATATGATGTGTTACTATTCATGTAGACGGGTGCTATTGACTCAGTTTATTGTGTGTGCAGGTTTGTGACCTTGAGGATGCGGAGGCATCGGTAGACCCCCTTGGACTCCGGACCGAGTCAGGGAGTG
>SNQJ01S0043326.1:90604-118014 GCA_010110895.2 Picea sitchensis
GTTTAATTTGTTCATCTCCCTTTTGCTTATTCATTGCAAGCTATGTTTTATTTAAGTACTTTTCTATTTCAAGTTATTTCATTCAAATATTTTAATTCCTTCCAAGTCATTTACTCTTCAATTACTTTTCTTTATGGTTTAATCTTTACAAGTACTTTTACTTTTATGTCTTGCAATCTTGCATAATCTTTTGGTTTAGTTCAAGCACCTAATTTTCTTACAATTTATTTCTAGTACTTTACATTTCAAGTACTTTCAGGTTACAAGCACACTCCTTACACAAACACTACATTTGCAATAACCTTAACTTAATATAATCTAACTTAAACTAACTCAATTTACCTTAGTCTCATAGGGCCTAAAATCAACCTAGTTCAATAGGTCACCATTTATTGTCCCAACTTTTCCAACAAAAAGGGGATTTAAGGAAGAAGCAGGGGGTGCTAGATCAAGGACGATCTCACGACGCTTGGTGTCCTCCCTGTGGAGTACTTATATTCCTGGATTGACCTATGGAGCTAGGGTGTGGCCTTGTTTGCCTCACTTATTGAGCACCAAACAATTCTTTTGGTACCAGTGGGGGATGTTTTTGGGTTGTCACTTAGTCTACGATTTACTTCTAACTTAACAACCTAATTAATCCTAAAACCAATCCACTTAACCTTGGGAAACTTACTTGGGTACATATTTTATGGTTTATGCTTAAGTTCAAATTGCAAGCTCTTAAATTTTACATCTTTCATGCAAGTTACTTTAAGCATTTGTGGATTGGACTAAGTGATTTAGAAGTTACACTTGAGCCCTTGGAGTCCTCTTTTCATTCTTTGGTATTGAGTTTAAGTTGTATCTTTATGTGATTGGTCTCCTTCCTTGAAGTTGTGCATCCTTTGGAGGCTTATTCATTGCTTGGAGCTTGTGGTTGTGTATGTCATTGAAGTCTTCCCCTTGAGTTGTGCATCCCTTGGAGACAATCTTGTTTTGGATAGTTGGCTCATGTGTTGTGGTTGTATCTTCTTTTGAGAAATATCTTTTGTACCTGCACATTCAAGTCTCTCTACAAGTTAGTTGCTTGGTTAGTTTAATTGCTTGTATAATTTGTAAATCTTGTATATTCATTGTTGTATCACTTAGTTTCATTGTAACTTTGTGGATAGTTATTTCATTCATTTATTTGTATCTAGTATCTTTGTGGATCTTGTATCTAGTATTCTTTTGTAATATTTATTGTAATATTTGTAAAATGAAACTCCCTTAAACTTATTTGACCCCTTTCCCAACCTTAGGCACTAGTCTTAGTGGATTTAGGGAAATGACTTCTTTTGCATCTCTAATATTGCACTTTGCATTGTTTATTTTGCAAAGTAACTCCTAGAAATTAAATTTTAACTTCATATAGTAACTAGGGTTTATCCGCCTTGGCTTCCCTAGGAATAAGCCTAAACAGAAGAGGTTCAAGTCAAGGTGACAGTGGGCTTGGACCTAGGGATTGTACCTCCAAGGACACACTAAGTGGGTTGGAATTAGCCCATGTTTGCAAGTGTGTATAAGAACAAAAGCATCTTTGGTGCTACTTCCGGGGACAAGTCTTTTATCCTTGGTCTAAACGACATAACCAATTTATTCTTTTAAAACTAAGTAATAAACTTTAGTCCCTAAAATTTTTAACTTGGATTGGTTGTTTTTGTTTACTTTCTCTTCAAGTGGTGACTCCATTGAAAAAATATGTCAAGTATACTACTAGGAGAATTTCACAAGGAGTGACTTACTCTTTTCCTGAACCTGAAAAGGTTTATAGGAGGAGATTAAATCACCTTTATCCTAGAAGGCTACTTGAAAGTCTTGGAGAAGAAGCACTCACTGATATCCAATACTTGTTTCAAACTAAAAATCAATCAACTATTAATACTCCCAATAATACTCCTAACGTAATGATGAGTTCCTTTTTGAGACCTTTGAATTTTGCAACAATCCAAGGGGATCCTCATGCCATTCCTGAAAAGGCCATTGTTAAATTGTCATGTTTTCAGGGGAATAATGTTGTCAGTGTCCACTCTCACATTTTGAATTTTGATCTATGTGTTTTGAAGTATTTTTGGGGCCATGATGAAGAGGATGACAATATGACATTATTTGTGTACTCTTTAGAAGGAGAAGTTGAAGAGTGGTTTTAAGAGTTTGATCCCAACAAGTTTATCACCCTAGCCAAGATAGTTACAACTTTCAAGGAAAGGTGGGGTGATAAGAAAGAGAATAGATTTCTACTAGTTGCCCTTAGCTCAAGTCAGAAGAAAGAAAATGAAATGATGGATGAATTTAATAAGAAGTTTAATGACTTGGTCAAAAGTCTCCCTGCTACAATAAAGCCTTCAGATGATACAATTTTGATTTATTATATGGAAGCTCTTGAGGGGGAAATGAGATATGCACTAAGGGATAAGGATCCTCAAACTCTTAAGGAGGCACAAGTTATGGTTTTTGTTAGTGCTAGAAGTTGCCCCTAGACTACTATAAGGTCAAGCCTAGCACATCTTCAATTATTGTAATGATTTTATAAATAAGGATGTGCTTTGGGTTTTGAAAGAAGGTGGATCAGGTAGATGGAGAGAAAAAGAATAAAAGAAAAAGGATAAATGAAGATCAGTTAAAACACCATTGGGCATGGAGTCAAGTAAACACCCTGTTGATCAAAGGAAATCAAATTGCATATCAAATAAGAAGTTTATATGAAAAATGGATAGAAGAATAGGGATTAAAAAAAAAAATAGAACACCCATCAAACCAAGATTCTCTTTGCAAAATAGATGAAACGGTACTTGAAACAAACACAAAAATAGTAGGCAGTCACAACAAAATATTTACTACTCGAGAATCTACTATCCATGGTCATCCATTGATTCTCAATGTCTACAATTCGTTCAAGTAAGACGAAAAACGGAGTGTAAAACATGGAAGATGAAAAACAGAGTGTTAAACAAGAGAAATCACAATCTGATAAAACAATTGTCATGGATCTCCAATGTCAGAAGCGATCACAGAAATATAATTCCCTTAGGATTACAATAACACAAACTGGTTAGCTATTTCATCGAATTCTTCTCAGGCCTTACCCTCTCGAGCCTCCCCTTGACTCTGTATTCAATTGTTTCTTATATATTCTTTGATTGTTGAATGAATCCCTTCATTCCTGGAATTGGTTGCTCAATCCCTTCATCTATGGGATTGGTTTCTCAACTGATGCCTTGAAATCTAGAACTGATTTACTAAGATAGGATTAAAGTTTAGATTCATTTGGAAATCTCAACACCTTAATGCAATGTGTTGTCCCTGTTATCCCCGATTTCATGGGATAGCTAGGAGATCATGTCTCGAGGCCCACGGGTCCTAGACATGGAGTACCAAGAGAAGGATTGACTTGAGCATGGCCCTGGAGGGCCCATCTTTCTTCTCTTTCATCAGACTCATCTTGTCAGCAGCAACAACATCCATCACCTTCAGCTTGGACTTGCATCGGAGAAGACTCTTGCTCCATGAGGTAATTGGTCCAGGTATCATGGTATGTGTCACTTTTGATCATTATAACCTCTAGATATATGCATCTTATTCCTTTTATTTATGACAACTGCTTGGATATTACATTAACCCACTTGACCATGGTTGGGGGGATTGACAGGGTGTCCTAGCAAGCCTGTACCCATAGGTTTTGGTTTGCCACCGAGGGGATTTATGAAGAGCCATCATCCGCTCCCATCATATCATCATTTTTTCATCTTATCTCTCACTCATCTATCCCATTCCCCTAGTTCAGGAATTAGGATGATCTGTTTGTGGGGTTGCACCTTATCTCATGGGAAGAAGGGGCTAAAGGCCCAGAAGGTAAAAGTAGCTGGTAAAAGATGAAATCCATAAAGAATGAAACCTAGAGATGCCTCACCCAGGGATCCCCGAGAAGGCAATAAAAAGCCTCTCAGCAAGAAATAAGAGGGACCCAAAGAAAAATAACAAAAACAAGACCTAGCCAAGAGGATAGGGGGTCTCATCATGAGCTAGCCTATTATGTTCATGGGTACCTAACAACATGATATTTCCACTATCTAGTTACCACACCAGGGAAGTGACCTTTGGTTTCATGGCCAAGGGAAAGGGGGTCTCATCATGAGTCAGCCTTATCATCTTTGTGAAAGTACTTGTGGGTAACACTGTCAGCTCTGGTCACCATGCCAAGGCAGTTTCCTCTAGTTAGTCCTTGAAATAAAAAAAGGAGAAGCAAACAAAGAAAAGAAAAGAATAAATGCAATAAAGGGCTTGGAAAAAATTGCATCCATGACGGGTACAGCTCGCCTTCTACAAAGGCACCCAAAGGTAATACCATGCATCCTTGTCTCTCACTCTACCCGTATGTCTGGACATCCCTTGACCACATCACCTCGTTTTACATGGCTTGGATGATACCCCTTGGAGACTTACCTTTCCTTATGGATACTAGCCCAATAGGGTGTTTTGTATTTTTCTTCGACTTTGTATTGTAGGTCTTTGTAATATCTTTGAGCTATTGAATGATATATCAGGGTTTTTATGCATATGTTTGATAAACATTAATGATGAGATGTGATTAACATTGTTATGATCCCTGTGACTAATGATCCCATGGAGGGTGAATTTTTTGATGTGCAGGACCATGTCCGATGGACAGGTACCAGTTGGACCGGTACACATGGCGAGATGATTAGTTTGGACCTCCGTGGGGCTGAAGAGCCCATCAGATGGTTGTTGGGACCCCATCAGGGGCAGAGACAGGACAATGTTTGACCAAGCTTTGCACACAATAAGAAGAAGGACATCCCATCAGGGACACTTTGGTTAATCCCAACCCAGGGGGGTTGACCCACTTCCAGTGGAACGTTTCCCTTTGATGGCCCAGGACGTCACCTAGGAGCCATTGACGTCACCTTGAGCATGTGACAGTTTGACAGGACAGCTGGCACGTGTGGCATGATTGGGAGGCCTAAAGAGGGCCAACTTTTTGTCATTTTGTGCTGCATTTTTCCCTAAAAAGGGATAATGTCTCCCTCAGTAGAGCTTGACGTCTTTCTTGTGCTCATTTAGGGATTTGATTTGACAATTTAATGTAAAAACAATATAATTTTGGTTTGTAGCCTTGTCGGATATTTTTAATGACCTAAATTTAATTAAAGGTCATGATACAATATATATTGAGGAGTTTTATCCTCATTTTGACATAAGACACAACTCACTCTCTTGTGAGATCTGATTTTTGCTCCCTAGCTGGGGTATTTCATCTTTTAAGTGAGGCGCACTTGTTGAAGGAAGGATTTTCTTGGCATTTTTGGCATTTCTCTTGAAGGAAGGTTTACAACTAGGGTTTGCAATGTTATTTCTTCATGATATGTTAGTGTATTTTCTGCAAAACTTCTTAATTGAATGGTTGTAGGCTTGTATTTTTGCATTTATTATAAATGTGTTGATTTAAAACCCTAGGTGACAAGCACACAAGTAGGTCCTTGTTTCATGTCCCCTAAAAGAGAAATATTCATCCATTGAAGAAGGAAGGAAGAGCCTAGTCTTTGCTACACTCTTTTCACTTCTTCCCCTGTGCTAGTTGTGCTTTTAAAAGTTAAGAAGGAGGAGATGTCCCAGGCCTAGGTTATCTACACCTAGGGTCGTCCTGCTTCTAGGGTTTGGTGATAGGGCCTTTCCATTGCAATACTCTCCCTCACCTTACTCTCTTGTCTTGACTTATCCTTTATGCTAGACGTTTTTCCAAGTTTGACCTAAGGAAGGAGGAAAGAGCATGAGGCCTTGCTTAAGAAACACCGGAGTGAGCCTCTTTCCCCTAGGGTTTTGATTCTAGGGATCTGCCATTGCAGCACCTTAGAACCCTTCCCTCTCATCCTTAGCCTTTTATCCCTTCAAATTTGTGTCCTCTCTTTAATTGAATCCATTTACCCCTAGGCACTAATATTAGATCCACAACATTGAAGTGATAGTGCTCAAACAACTTCTTAAAACTCTTAAATTTGAAACCCTAGCTAACTAGCTAACCCTAATTAGGTTGACGTCATACTTGGATATTCCATCTTGACGCAACATATGTCTTTGATAAGCAATTAGATGATGGTTAAGAGCATTTATTGAGTAAAGGATTGATTAAATACATTGTTGGCTACATCATCTCAATATTTACTGATGAATTGATATTACTCTATTGCCATATTGATAAACGTTGATCTCATTGATATCTATTGTTCTAATTGCTTACATATTGATGTCAGATAGTTATATGAAGTACTAACCCAATGAATCACAGCCTGCATATATTATTTTTCTATTTTCTTGTTATGGGCAGGCATTCTCATTTGGGTCTACACTTCATTATTGGTTTATTAGTCGAACTATCTGACCTTGGTGGTAACGTGTGAGGAGGAAATTTTGCTTTGACCTTTATACTTTGGCCTCCTTAAAACCCCAGGTTATCGGGGATGTCTCCCCTGGGATAACCTCCCTGAATAGAAAGAACCTCCCCATTATGGTGACATTGGGTGGGGCAGGTTCCTGTTATGCCAGTTTGGCCTCTATCTTCTAGCCATTTGGCATAGCTACAAATTGTGCGATAACATTTTGGCACCATTGTCAGGGAACACTGAGTCAATTATCCTCAAATGACAAACCTTTTCGGTAATCCTTGCCTCAGAGACCTTTTCTTACAAGCTTACATGGTGACTCCACTAGGGTGTTTTTTCCCCTTTTATTTGGTAGTTTCAAGTAAACTATCTGGCAAATCCACAAACTAGAAGGAGATTCAACAATCCTCCTTTGTCTTTTAGAAGGAAGCCTCCCTTAAACTCTCTTATTGTCAAATAACTTTTCGGGAAGAGCCTTCCTTTAAGAATCATGTCTACTTCTTAGACCGCTACAACGAACCCAGCCAACAATCAAAGACAATGGTCATCTACCCTTTTCAGGTCGTTAGACATGTCATCCATACCAGGCTACCCTAGGCAGATGCCACCCAAGTATGAGAAGTGGTTGCCTAAATTGACCGGTACTGATGCCATCAGTGCCGAAGAGAATATGAGAAACTTTTGGGCATTCTTTCAGCTTCACCCCATCAGTGATGATGCTGAAGATTTGGTCATGAAGTTGTTTTCCGCTACTCTTTATGATGCCTCAAGGCGTTGGTACCTCAACCTTCCTGATGGAAGCATCAAAACCATGGATAGACTTGAAGAGGCCTTTCTCAAAATATGGAGTATCAAAGAAGACCCTAATAGTCTTCTCACTTGACTAAATATCCTTTCTAAGTATGAAAATGAGTCCATTCAGGAGTTTCACACCAGATTCGAGACATTGCTACAAAGAATTCCCGCAAGCCATCATCTGGAAGATGACTACCTTGTCCATATTTACACCAGATCTTTCAATGGCCAACTAGGGTATCTTCTTAGAGACAAAAACCCCTATTCCATTCAAGAAGCCCAAGAGCTCGCCACCAAGATAGAAGGAAACCTCCTTTCATCTAAAATTGAGCCTTTTGCTAACCCGAGGGGGAGAATAGACACCAAACAAAAAATAGTACACAATGTTGAGCCTACTTCAGATATTTGCACCAGTATCAACAAATTACAAGCCTCCATGGATGGCATCATAAAGAATCAAGAAGAAATGATGAGTCGGATTGCCAGACTTGAAAAATCCCAAATCCAAGTGCCCAGGCCCCCGTTCAAAGGACAATTGCAGAAAGGGAACCAATTTTACAACCCAAAGAATGAGCACGAAGTTCCAAATACCTTGGCTCCTATGAACGTTGTTGATGAAAATCCTTGGTGCCTGGAGTGCAGTGAAGCACATTGGGAGCATGAGTGTCCTTATAATGTTGGCCATCAACAAGTCAACAACATGGATTGCTTCATGGGTTTCCCTCAGATAAATATCACAGATATAGAACATCAAGAAGCCATAAAAGAAGCAGCCAAAGTAGCAAGGATGGTAGTGATAAACAACCTGGATCGGGAATCATGAGAAAATCTAAAGAAATAAGAAGTCCAAGTATACAAAAGGAAGAACTCGAAACAACCTGTTGTTGATCAGGCAAAGCCCTCACCTTTGGAGATACGTCTACCCAAGACGTCCAATCCTGGTAAAGTTGACCTAAATTTTGATTTCGAAGGGGCATTATCAAAGATGCATGTAAATGTTCCCCTGAGAGAAGAAATCAAGATCCCAACCATCAAGGAACGCTTTGACACTTTCTTTTCGGGATCAAATGAACCTATGGACCCCCCTATTATGTTGCAAGCTGACCATTTCGGGGTCCAATATTGTGAGAACCCTCCTTTCTTCATGACTTTGAAAATGAACAACAAGAATATAAATAATTGCATGCTAGATACAGGTGTTGGCAATAACATGATGTCTCTTAAAGTCATGCAACAAGTGGGTTTGAAGGTCACTAGACCTTACAGGAATGTGTGTGGTTTCGAATCTAAAGCAATACCCACACATGGAGTGGTTGAAAATGTTGAAGTACGCCTAAAGGAATATCCAGAGAAGACAATCCACATTGATATTGTGGTGGTTGATGTCCCAGATGTGTGGGGAATGTTATTATTTAGGAAGTTTGGTGCAATGATAGGTGGTTCCCTTGAGATGGACCTCACCTTTTTACGATTACCTTTGAAAGATGGAATGGTGGGACGTTTACTTAATGTGCCAATAACTGGGGATCATGTGCAAGATATTATCCAGCCCACCAATAATGAAAAAACGTAGAACGATATGATACAAAATCTTCAAAAATATTCTCCAGAAGACATGCCCTTTGCAATGGAAGAAGACTTTGATCAGATTGAATTTCCCAAGAAATAAGAGTATCAGCAACTCCTAGATAAACTCAAGAACAAAGAAGTTGGGACGGTGAAGATATTAAAGAAAAATGAAGATGACATACAAATCTGCCCATCTCAACAAGAAGTCTTTACAGCAGAAGCCCACCCACCTCCCTCAGTACAATAGACCAGGGTTGTTCAGGGAATGACCAAATACAAATTCAAAAAGTATAAGGAGGGAGATATGGTATGGATGTGGGATACTCAAAAAGGAGAGCCAACTAATGTAAAGGGAATCATGCAGTCATGGCTCGGACCCTTCAAAGTTGGAATGGAATCAGTCGATAACTCATACTACTTGTCCACTTTGGAAGGAAGAAGGTGCCCATTACCTATCAGCGGGCACCTCCTTAAACCCCACCAAGGTGGTGGGACCTGACTCCACAGGTAAGTCAAGGTAAGTAGGCATTCTTCGTGTATTATACTATTTTCATTTCATGTTAGTTTGTTTCCACACTTGCATATTGATTGTTTTATTTCAGTTATATATATATATCTATATATGAGGGGTGGCAATACCACCCCATCTTTG
The DNA here is from genome assembly GCA_010110895.2 of Picea sitchensis. Taxonomy (NCBI): domain Eukaryota; kingdom Viridiplantae; phylum Streptophyta; class Pinopsida; order Pinales; family Pinaceae; genus Picea; species Picea sitchensis. The sequence goes on from SNQJ01S0043326.1 coordinate 100,040, forward strand.
TTACGGATGCCCCTATCGATTTGAGAAGGTCCACAGGTTATGCCAAATATGTTGAGGTTCTCATGCACTCTACGGTGAGCACATGTCCCCGAGTTGGAGCTATATGTTATCCTCGATTTCATCAGATAACAAGGAGATCATTTCTCGAGGCCCACGGGTCCTAAACATGGAGTACCGAGAGCAGGATTGACCTGAGCATGGCCCTGGAGGGCCCATTTTTCTTCTCTTTCATCAAACTCGTCTTATCAACAGCAGCATCATCCATCACCTTTGGCTTGGACTTGCATCAGAGAAGACTCTTGCTCCATGAGGTAATTGGTCCAGGTATAATGGTATGTGTCACTTTTGATCATTATAACCTCTAGATATATGCATCTTACTCCTTTTATTTTTGACAACTGCTTGGATCTTACATTAACCCACTTGACCATGGTTGGGGGGATTGACAGGGTGTCCTAACAAGACTGTACCCATAGGTTTTGGTTTGTCACTGGGGGATTTCTGAAGAGCCATCATTCACTCCCATCATATCATCATTTTTTCATCTTATCTCCCGCTCATTTGTCCTGTTCCCCTAGTCCAGGCATTAGGATTATCTGTTTGTGGGGTTACACCTTATCTCGTGGGAAGAAGGAGCTAAAGGCCCAGAAGGTAAAACCAGCTGGTAAAAGATAAAAGCCATAAAAAATGAAACCTAGAGATGTCTCGCCTAGGGATCCCCGAGAAGGCAATAAAAAGCCTCTCAGCAAGAAATAAGAGGGACCCGAAGAAAAATAACAAAAACAAGACCTAGCCAAGAGGATGGGGGGTCTCATCATGAGCCGGCCTATTATGTTCATGGGTACCTAACAGCATGAAATTTCGACTATCTGGTTACCATGCCAGGGCAGTGACCTTTGGTTGCATGGCCAAGGGAAAGGGGGTCTCATCACAAACAAGCCTTATCATCTCTGTGAAAGTACTTGTGGGTAACACTATCAACTTTGGCCACCACGCCAAGACAGTTTCCTCTAGTTAGTCCTTGAAATAAAAAAAGGAGAAGCAAACAAAGAAAAGAAAAGAATAAAGGCAATAAAGGGCTTGGAAAAAATTTCATCCATGACAGGTACAGCTCGCCTTCTACAAAGGCACCCACAGGTAATACCATGCATCCTTGTCTCTCACTCTACCCATATGTCTAGACATCCCTTGACCACATCACCTCATTTTACATGGCTTGGATGATACCCCTTGGAGACTTACCTTTCCTTATGGATACTAGCCCAATAGGGCATTTTGTTTTTTTCTTCGGCTTTGTATTGTAGGTCTTTGTAATATCTTTGAGCTATTGAATGATATATCAGGGTTTTTATGCATTTGTTTGATAAACATTAATGATGAGATGTGATTAACATTGTTATGCTCCTTGTGACTAATGATCCCATAGAGGGCGAAGTTTTTGATGTGCAAGACCATGCCCAATGGATAGGTACTATTTGGACCAGTACACATGGGGAGATGATTAGTTGAGACCTCCATGTGGCTAAAGAGCCCATCAGATGGTTGTTGGGACCCCATCAGGGGCAGGGGCAGGACAATGTTTGATCGAGCTTTGCACATGAGAAGAAGAAGTACATCCCATCAGGGACACTTTGGTTGAGCCCAGCCCAGGGGGGTTGACCTACTTCCAGTGGAACGTTTCCCTTTGATGGCCCAGGATGTCAACTAGGAGAAATTGACGTCACCTTGAGCGTGTGACAGTTTGGCAGGGCAGTTGGCACATGTGGCATGATTGGGAGGCCCAAAGAGGGCCAACGTTTTGTCATTTTGTGCTGCATTTTTCCCTAAAAAGGGCTAACGTCTCCCTCAGTAGGGCTTGACGTCTTTCTTATGCTCAGTTAGGGCTTTGATTTGACAATTTAATGTAAAACCAGTATAATTTTGGTTTGTAGCCTTGTTGGCTATTTTTAATGACCTAAATTTAATTAAAGGTCATGATACAGTATATATTGAGGAGTTTTGTCCTCATTTTGACATAAGACACAACTCACTCTCTTGTGAGATCTGATTTTTGCGCCCTAGTTGGGGTATTTCATCTTTTAAGTGAGGCACACTTGTTGAAGGAAGGTGTTTCTTGGCATTTTTGGCATTTCTCTTGAAGGAAGGTTTACAACTAGGGTTTGCAATGTTATTTCTTCATGATATGTAAGTGTATTTTCTGCAAAACTTCTTAATTGAACGGTTGTAGGCTTGTATTCTTGCATTTATTATAAATTTGCTGATTTAAAACCCTAGGTGACAAGGACACAAGTAGGTCCTTGTTTCATGTCCCATTAAAGAGAAATATTCATCCATTTAAGAAGGAAGGAAGAGCGTAGCCTTTGCTACACTCTTTTTACTTCTTCCCCTGTGCTAGTTGTGCTTTTAAAAGTTAAGAAGGAGGAGACGTCCCGAGCCTAGGTTATCTACACCTAGGGTCGTTATGCTTCTAGGGTTTGGTGATAGGGCCTTGCCATTGCAATACTCTCCCTCACCTTACTCTCTTGTCTTGACTTATCCTTTATGCTAGTTGTTTTTCCAAGTTTGGCGTAAGGAAGGTGGAAAGAGCACAAGGCCTTGCTTAAGAAACACCGAAGTGAGCCTCTTTCCCCTAGGGTTTTTATTCTAGGGCCCTGCCATTGCAGCACCTTTGAAACCTTCCCTCTCATCCTTAGCCTTTTATCCCTTCAACTTTGCATCCTCTCTTTAATTGACTCCATTTACCCCTAGGCACTAAACTTAGATCCACAACATTGAAGTGATAGTGCTCAAACAACTGCTTAAAACTCTTAAATTTGAAACTCTAACTAACTAGCTAACCCTAATTAAGCTGACATCATACTTGGATATTCCATATTGACACAGCATATGTCTTTGATAAGCAATCAGATGATGGTTGAGAGAATTTATTGAGTAAAGGATTGATTAAATACATTGTTGGCTACATCATCTCAATATTTATTGATGAATTGATATTACTCTATTGCCATATTGATAAATGTTAATATCATTGATATATATTGTTCTAATTGCTTACATATTGATGTCATATAGTTATATGAAGTACTAACCCACTGAATCATAGCCTGCATATTACTTTGCTATTGTCTTGTTCTAGGCAGGTGTTCTCATTTGGGGCTACACTTCATTATTGGTTGATTAGCCGGACTATCTGACCTTGGTGGTAACCTGTGAGGAGGAACTTTTGCTTTGACATTTATACTTTGGCCTCCTCAAAACCCCAGGTTACTGGGGAAGTCTCCCCTGGGCTAACCTCCTTGAATAGAAAGAACCTCCCCATTGTGGTGACATTGGGTGGGGCAGGTTCATGTTATGCCAGTTTGGCCTCTATCTTCTAGCTATTTGACCTAGCTACAAACTGTGCGATAATAGTCCCTTTTTCCTTGTCCTAGAGCCCAAGATCTTCAAAACATAGCCCACGATCAGGTTGGCCTTCTGGCGCTCTAAGACATCTATATCGGGATCTGGTTTGATTCCCCGATCCTTTTCCTTGGTCTTTTCACAATTTCCATTAACAATGTTAAGACACAGCTTGTTAACATATTAACTTCGCTCGACTGCCAATATCATCATGGATATCTGGTGCGTTGAAAAGGAGATCCTGTTAAAAACTCAACACACAAACTTCAAATGGTCATTTCAATTCTATGAACAGAGACATGAGATATTTTGGGACTTTTGCGCCATCTCTATATCAATGCGATCTGGTCTTTTCTTCCATCCTCTTGCATAGCTCCTCTACTGGAATGATCATTGCAGTTGCAATTTCCTCTATTCGATTTTTGTTGAGGTTCATAAACAACTTAGTCAAATCACCATCCAGGGAATTTTATCAACAGTCTTCCTTTTATTTCTAAATGACTACCACTATTAATGGATCAAGCCCCCGATTATCTTGAAATAATAAAACAATATATCTTCAATTGAAAAGAGGCATGGGAATTTCATTGTCGAATTTGTGTGCTAATGCTCGAGTAAATTTCTAACAATATGAACCACTTCCCAGTGCTCAAAGTCATCGGTTATCAAGGAGACGCCAATTGATATAATTTGAAACCCTATTTCAGATGCTTGGAACCTCTGTGGCCCTAAAAAATTTGGATCTTAATGAATAATAACCGTCGGGTCCCCAATGATGAACTATGTATATTTTGAGACTACGAGATAAACGTCCTTTGTTAGAAAAATAGGACCACAGAGAAATAAAATAAAACAAATGCAAAAACAAAATACAGAAGACACATAATACAAGAGAGACACAGATTTACGTGGTTCACCCAGTGTGGGCTACGTCCACCAAAGAAATTGCCAGGTCCTTCCTTTATTATTATCCAGCAAATGAAGGGATACAACCTACAGCAAAACCCACTGTAACTTCCTCTTCTTTCTCTCACAGTCTCCTCTCTCAGAATACAATATTCACCATCATCCATAGCCACTTAATACATTTCCCTCATAAGAGGTTGCCTTCTAGGAAAAAACCTAACATAATCTCTGCGTTAGATATGCGACCTTATAATGAACGTTCCATATTTATAATGAAATTACATTATACCTTTACAAGGCAATTTTGCTTTGGGGCTTTGCTTAGAACCCCCACAGGGCCAGCGATGGAAATTGCATACTTATGGGGGTGTAAATACTTCATGGGGTATAAACGGCTGAAAGGACCTCTAAATCAGGAAGATAATCAAGCTCCACAATAGCATCCTTCATGTACCTGTTGTTTTTGGACAATACCCTCAAATTTTCTCCTTTGTTACCATCCATTCTTCCTTAGATCAATTATATTCCTCAACATAAATTTCAGTGGAGAAATAACTTTTGGTTATTTAACATTTGTGTTATCCTATCAAAGTTTTGGTTATTTAACATTTGTGCTATCCTATCAAAGTATGAATCAGTGTGCTCCTTGGCATTTGGATGGTCAATCATGTGAGGAATAATGCTTATCAATTTGCATAGAGCTTCCACATGCTTGATATCTGGATTTAATTTGCAATATTGAAACTCTTAACAAGAGCAGAGGTTTTAGGGACAAAGAATTCCCCTTCATCAATTTTGTAAGAACACACTTCTTATGGAACACTGTACAGTCATTGAATCGATCTACTACACTATTCTCAAATAGATCTCCACATTTAATCTGACACTCTGTCTCATCTGGGCGATCATTGCATGATTGAAGACAAGGAATATTTCTTACACATGTTGAGTTTCCAATACACTATACAAACTCCACCCTTCTTCGTGGCTTAGTCTAGGCGCTTGTGCATTGGTTCTTGACTCGTGTACTGTGTGTTGTGGCTAACTCATGTTGTGTTTGATGGAAGGTGTTGGATATTGGCTCCCGACCGATAACTTTTTCTAAAATAATCATTAAGTCTCCTCTCTAATGAGGTGAGTTAAAATCTCAGCACTACTTCTAGCATATGCAATACCGGTGCTCTGGAACAACACTTATCGGTGCTACAGGAATAACCCCATTCCTGCAACAAGGAGAAAATTGAAAATTTAGTATCGGGATTCTAACATTGGCTCCTTCTGGGGATGATGGCATGCTCCCTGCGAGCTACCAAGAACAAGCAGACCATTGTGCCTATCCATTAAACCTGAAAACCCTATAACCTTTATCTCTGCAAACATTTACATTTTATTTTTTTTGTGCCTAGTCCATGGGTTATGGAGTTAGCCAATATCATTCAAATCTGGCTCAAACTTCTGCAACTCATTCAGGTATATATAAATTTCCAGAAAAAAATAATTCAAGAAACAAATTGATTGACCTGTCTTCATATACACAGTGAAAGACATGAAAAGAGAACAAAATATGCAACAAGGAAACCACAAGAATCTCATGTTTATTGTTGCAAACCATCATGCCAAACTTTGTAATATATGGCATTACTGAGAACAGTGACTCCATCCATATAGAAACTGGATCATAAAGTTCATGTATGATCTTACCTGGTTTTTTTAAATCAAAAGTTTGTTTTTCCTCATAGTTGATATCATGAGATTGTTGATCATGAATGTCATTTCTAAGTTCTATAAACTCATATATTGACTGCTCAACAACTGACCCAAAAGCAAGCATCATGTTGTTGGAACTTTTCTCTATCAGTTTCATGATGCTCCTAATCAGATCCAGGACTGTTGACATATGCTATCTGCTCTTTATCATCTGAGCTCTCAAAAGACATGGCCTGATTTTTATGCAAATTAGAAAAACTAGATACATTTGATATGATGTCAAACATATCTACAAACTTACTATCAAAATGAAGGTCATCTAACACCTTTGACTCTTTATGGAAAGTATCCTCTGCAACCATAGACTTTCCAGCACAATCATACTTTTCATGTCCATTAATTTGACGAAACAAATTATATTCATGACAGCATTCTGGAAAAAGGACGTCAGTTGAAAATTCATCTTTACAGAACAAATTGAAAGTATCATGAAAACCTTTCAAAGATTTGATACTGGCGGCTGGAAGAGATCTGCACTAGTCAAGGTCTTCTCCCTTCAATTAGTATCTGAAAATCTTGATCTTAACATCCTCGTGCACAATCTGACGTTCATGAATGAACTCATGGAAATCTAGCAGATGTTTAGCCGGTACCTCCCAATCTTCTCCCTTAAATGTAGGAAGGGAACATTCCCATTCATCTCTACTAAGCATTGGGTTTGGAAAACCAACTACATCTGAAAAGTCACAAAATGCCAACCTTTGAGCCAAAATGGCTTCCATATTTGAATTCCTAGTGGAGTCGCCTATTAATCTTTAGACAGTGGAGTCATCATGGTGAAAGATATGTAGTTAATCACATGTCCTCTTCTTGTTCACCATCAAGAAGCGGATCTAATCGTTTCTGTTCTCTCAGGGAAGATTTCTTCATTGCTTTGTCCCCAGCAACGGTTCCAAAAGATGTTAGTTCTAGAAGTTTCCCCTAGACTGCTATAGGGTCAAACCTAGCACATCTTCAGTTATTGCAATGATTTTATAAATAAGTATGTGTTTTGTGTTTTGAAAGAAGGTGGATCAGGTGGAGAAAAAGGCTAAATGCAGATCAGTTAAAACACCATTGGGCATGGAGTCAAGTAAACACCCTATTGATCAAAGGCAATCAAATTGCATATCAAATAAGAAGTTTATATGAAAAATGGATAGAAGAATAGGGAATAAAAAAAAAATTAGAACACCCATCAAACTGAGATTCTCTTTGCAAAATGGATGAAAAGGTACTTGAAACAAACACACAAATAGTAGGCAGTCACAGAAAAATCTTTACCACTCGAGAATCTATTATCCATGGGCAGCCAATGATTCTCAATGTCTACAATTCGTTCAAGTAAGATGAAAAACAAAGTATAAAACAAGGAAGATGAAAAATGGAGTGTTAAACAAGAGAAATCACAATCTGATAAAACAATTGTCATAGATCTCCAATGTCAGAAGCGATCACAAAAATATAATTCCCTCAGGCTTACAATAACACATACTAGCTGGCTATTTCATCAAATTATTCTTAGGCCTTACCCTCTCGGGCCTCCTCTTGACTTTGTATTCAACTGTTGCTTATATCTTCTTTGATTGTTGAATGAATCCCTTCATTCTTGGAATTGGTTGCTCAATCCCTTCATCCATGGGATTGGTTGCTCAATTGTTGCCTTGAAATCTAGAACTGATTTACTAAGATAGGATTAAAGTTGAGAGTCATTTGGAAATCTCGACACCTCAAGTCAATGTGTTGTCCCTTTTTCCTTGACCCATACCCCAAGATCTTCGAAACATAGCCCGCGATCAAGTTGGCCTTCTAGCACTCTAAGACATCTATATCGAGATCTGGTTTGATTCCCTGGTCTTTTCACAATTTTCATTAACAATGTTAAGACGCGACTTGTTAACATATTAACTTCGCTCGACTGCCAATAGCATCATGGATATTTGGTGCGTTGAAAAAGAGATCATGTTAAAAACTCAACACACAAACTTCAAATGGTCATTTCAATTCTATGAATAGAGACATGAGATATTTTGGGATTTGTGTGCCATCTCTATATCAATGCAATCTGGTCTTTTCTTCCATCCTCTTGCATAGATCCTCTACTAGAACGATCATTGCAATTGCAATTTCCTCTATTCAATTTATTTTTAGGTTCATAAATGACTTAATCAAATCACCATCCAAGGAATTTTATCAATAGTCTTCCTTTTATTGCTAAATGACCGCCACTGTTAATGGCTCAAGCCCCCGATTCTCTCGAAATAATAAAACAATATATCTTCAATTGAAAAGAGGCATGGGAGTTTCATTATTGAATTTGTGTGCTAATGATTGAGTAAATGTATGACAATATGAACCACTTCCCAACGCTCAAAGCCAGTGGTTATCAAGGAGACACCAATTGATATAATTTGAAACTATGTTTCAAATCCTTGGAACCTTTGCGGCCCTGAAAATTTGGATCTTTACGAATAATAACCGCAAGGTCCCCAATGATGAACTATGTACATTTTGAGACTATGAGATAAATTTCCTTCCACATGCTTTATATCTGGATTTAATATTCAATATTGAAACTCTTAACAAGAGCAGAGGTTTTAGGGACAGAGAATTCCTCTTCATCAATTTTGTAAGAACACACTTCTTATGGAACACTGTACAGTCATTGAATCTCTCTACTACATTGTTCTCAAACAGGTCTCCACATTTAATCTGGCGCTCTGTCTCATCTGGGTGATCATTGCATGATTGAAGACAAGGAATATTTGTTGCACATGCTAAGTTTCCAATACACTATACAAACTCCACCCTTCTTCGTGGCTTAGTCTAGGTGTGTGTGCACTGGATCTTGACTCATGTATTGTGTGGTGTGGCTAACCCGTGTTGTGTTTGATGGTAGGTGATGGAGATTGGCTCTCAGCCAATAGATTTTGCTAAAATAATCATTAAATCTCCTCTCTAATGAGGTGAGTTAAAATCTCAACACTACTTCTAGCATATGCAATACCGGTGCTCTAGAACAACACTTCTAGGTGCTAAGAGAATAACCACATTCCTGCAACAAGGAGAAAATTGAAAATTTAGTATCTGGATTCTAACAGTTGTGAGGATTGATAAGAATATTCATGAAGCTAGAAAATCTAATATTCCTGATTTTACTAGAGGAACTTCTTCCCAACCTTATGAAGGATCTTCTAATGATGGCATCAAGGAACTCACTCAATTGATTAAACAAATGGAGATTAATCATGCTAATCAATTGAAAGAACATGTTATTCAAATGAATTCCATGCAAAATAGATTGATATCCATGGAAAGGGGTCAAGCTAGTAGGCCCCAACATAGGCCAAATGATAAATGGCCTAAGAGACCTCCTCCCCAATATCAAAGACCACCATATCCATTTGAATCCACTAACTTGGTTGACCACCAATTTATTCCTTATTGTATACCTTGTGGAAAATTTCATGAAGAATCAACTTGCCAAGTCTTTCTTCAACTTTGTGATGAAATGAGACCTTATAGAACAAAAAATGAATAAGTAAATATGTTTGGTCATGAGTATAATGTTGGCATGTATGATTGGATGGATTTTATGGAACATTGTAACATCCCCGGCCACCCACGTCGAGGCATGCTACATGAGAGAACTCTTTTTTTCTCTCTACGGAACATATTGTAACATACCCAGCATCCGACTAAGCTATGCCACATAAATTTTTCAAACTACATGCAATTAAAATATACACACACAGAACTCTTGTGGAACTTTATATATAAAATGTAAACAGACAAAAACATTTCATAAAATCATGAATTCATATTGAAATAACAGTAAGCATAGACAAGCAACATATACAGGAAATACCCATAAACATACAGACAGTTATAAGAACACATAGGATAAACCCATAAAAATAAACACATAAATAATAATGCAGCATGTAAATTTATCACACAGTTGACACCTATCTTGGTAAAAATATCACCAACTGCATGCACACCTTCCAAAAACCTCCCAGCCTTAGACCACACTGATCATCACTCTCAGCAGTGGGTCACCCTCGAGCTAGGACTAAACTCCACCCCGGTAAAGGGATTCCTAACTAGGATAATGGTCCATAAACAATAGAAAAGACTCTATCATAGGTGCCAACTCAAACTAATAGCCTACAGCCCCTCATTCCCCACATGCATGTCCCACCCAGGAAGTGTGCCCCTTCTCTTCTCAACAATTCTTCGATTGCCCCACTTCCTTTCCGGGCTTCAGCAACAATATGTATGCATGTCCCCAACTTGGCACTTGTCATGTTGGGAGCTGCTTTGGCCCACTTGTCCCCATCCTTATAACTTAGGATTAAATAATTTTCCATACTTTATACTTTAAGAAATATTAATATAATATTCGTTTTTGGTTTAAGCTCCCTAGATTATCCCTTTTTCTTAACTTTTAGCCCCCACCCTTTCCCTAACTAGTGGAGTTTAGTCCCCCATACTCTTTTATCGTGGTCAGTCTGCGTGCAACGATGAATTTTATATTAATGCTGAGACATATACAAAAGTAGGTGCACTAGACTTTAACATCTAGGATCTCCAGCCTAATCATCACAAAACTTGCTCACCAGCCTATAAAACACAACAAATACACAAAGGCTCCCTGGCCTCAAAATAGTGTGCACTTAAGTTGTTGTGCGCAGTATCCTGGAATGTGCACACTTCATCATTTTACTACGTAGTACATGCGCGCAATATACCATGAAAGGTGCATACAAAAATGATATCAAATAGCTCACCATCTTAAGTACATTTTCATTTACATTACAATTGGGTTCAGCCTAGGGATATTACAATCCCCTCCCCTTATTTATGCACTGTCCTCAGTGCATTATGTACACATATACAACAAAATTTCAAAAATCCTCAAAAAGATGTGGGTATTATGCCCGCATTGCATCCTCATGCTCCCAAGTAGCGTCTGCAGGACCATACCAGGTCCATTGGACCTTTACAAGCCCTATGGATTGATTCCATAGTTGTTTGATTTTTTGATCCATAATGTGTACCAGATGCACTTGGAAAGCGCCTTCTTGCTCCACCTGAATCACATTCCAATCAATAACATGATTAGCATCAGGTATATATTTCTTGAGCAATGATACATGGAATACATTATTAATAGAAATAGATGCAGGCAATGAAATCATATAAGCTACTGGACCAATCCTCTCTAGGATTTCAAATGGCCCACAATAGTGAGCTACCAAGTTTGAACAATTTCCCAACTTCAGGGAACTTCTGTTGGCTTTCACTTTCAAAAATACATGGTCCCCAACTTTAAATTCATTGTGAGTTCTTCCCTTATCAACATAGATTTTCTACCTGTCTTGGGAAGCCTTTAAATTTTATTTTATTTTCAACATTTTATCCTCCATTTCCCTTAGTAAATCTGGCCCAACTACTGCTMTATCTGTTGGTTTATCTCAGCTTACTGGTGTGTTGCACTTTCTGCCATAAAGTGCCTCAAATGGGCTCATCTTTAGAGATGCTTGGTACCCATTGTTATAAGCAAACTCTACCAAGTGTAGGTAGTCTTCCCATTTTGATGGTTTATCCATCATATACATCCTCAAAATATCCTCAATCACTTGATTCACCCTCTCTGTTTATCCATCTGATTATGGATGATAAGTTGTACTAAAACTCAAATTTGTTCCAAACCCATTAAATAATCCTTTCCAAAAATTTGAGGTAAATTTTGGATCTCTGTCATGCACAATTGTCTCGGGTATACCATGTAATCTAGTAATTTCTCTCATATAAACATCAACAATGTTGGTTTCCTTGTGAGTGAGCTTAACTGGAATAAAATGGGCAGCTTTAGTAAGCTTATCCACTACTATCATGATAGAATCATGTTGCTTGTTTGTTTTTGGCAGTTTGGTGATGAAATCCATTGTTACAACTTCCCATTTCCACTCAGGAATGGGTAATGGTATTAGCAAACCAGTTGGGTGCCTATGCCCAGCCTTTACCTTTTGACATTCCAAGCATTTGGCAATAAAATCAGAAACCTCTTTCTTCATGCTTGGCCAATAATATTGGCTCTTGACAACTACAATAATTTTCTGATAACCTAGATGCCCAGCATAAGGTACATTATGCATTTCTCCCAATATCAGATTTTTCAATTCCTGGGAATTTGGTACATAAATTCTTTCCTTGTACATGAGAATTTCATCATTATCTAGCTTGTATTCTTCAATTTTCTGCTGCAAATTACCTTGTTGTAATTTTGCCACTAATTACTTGTATTGCAAATCTAATTTTGCAGCCTCTTAAATTATATGTTTCAAATCTGGTTGGTACATTCTAATGGTTGTAGTATGCAATTCATGCACTCCTTTTCTTAGTGCATCAACCACTTTGTTCTCTTTCCCATGGATATGATTTATATCAAAGTCATATTCACTTAGAAATTCTAACCATCTACTTTGCCTAGCATTTAGAGTTGGTTGATCAAATAAATATTTCAGACCATTATGGTCTTTCCTTAGCTCAAATATTTTCCCCATGAGGTAGTGTCTCCATTTCCTCAAGGCATGCACTATGGCTGCCAATTCCAAATCATGAGTGTCATAGTGTCTTTCATGCTCCTTCAACTTCCTTGATTCATAACATATAACAAACCCATTTTGAGTGAGGACTCCACCAAGTCCTTCTTGACATGCGTATGTGCATACAATGAAGTCTTCATTCAGGTCTGAAATCCTTAGTATTGGAGCACTTGTCAATAATTGTTTCAAGTGTTGGAAACTCTTTTCACAATACAATGTCCATTGAAACTTCACACCCTTCTTTTGTAAGGAAGTGATTGGATGTGAAATCTTTGAGAATCCTTCAATAAATATCCTATAGTAGCCTGCAAGGCCCATGAATGATCTAACCTCTATCACATTCTTTGGCACTGACCATTCTCTAAAGGCTTCTATCTTCTCAGGATCCACTGCTATCCCATCCTCTGAAATGATGTGACCCAAATAATGAATTTGCTTCTGATAAAATGAGCACTTGCTCAATTTGGAATACAACTGATGCTCCCTTAATACTTGCAACACCATCCTCAAATTATTCTCATTCTCTTCTTTTGGCTTGGAATATACAAGGATGTCATCCAAAAAGACAATGACTAACTTGTCTAAATATTCTCAGAAAACACCATTCATTAAACACATGAAAACAACTGGTGAATTTGACAACCCAAATGGCACCACTGTGAACTCATAATGACCATACATTGTCTTGAAGGCGGTCTTGCTGATATATTCCTCTTTAATCCTTACCTGATGGTATCTTGACCTGAGATCTATCTTCGGAAATATCTTTGCATCCTTCAATTGACAAAAGAGGTCATCAATCCTTGGCAAAGGATACTTGTTCTTCACAGTCATTTTATTCAACTGTCTGAAATCAATGCACAATCTTAATGTCCCATCTTTCTTCTTCACAAACAATATTGGTGCACCCCAAGGTGACACACTTGGGCGTATATACCCCTTCTTCAGAAGTTCTTAAAATTTCATTTGCAACTCCTTTAGCTCTGGTGTACTCATTTTGTAAGGAGTCTTTAACACAGGATTTTCTCCAGGCATTAAATTTATAGAGAAATCAATGTCTCTCTTTGGGGGTAGTCCTAGTACCTCCTTGAACACATCTTCAAAATCTTCTAGGATTGCATGATCTTCCAAATTTGGCACCTTATATTTAGGTGTCTCTTCCATATGAGTTGAAAATATTTGACACCCTTTTCTGTAACATTTCTTCAGTTGCAATTCTCAAATTTATCTAATGGTTACTTCCCTGGGAATTCCCTGCACTCTCCTTAGGTTCCCTTCCTCATCCAAGTAAGTAAATGCCTTGTTATGACAGTTTATGATAGCATGATGTTAGTCCAACCAATTGATCCCAATTAGATAGTCATAGGAACCTTCTCTAGTGTTCAGTCCATTCATGTTCATAAGATATGACTTAACCATCTCATTAATTTTTCTTTTGGCTCTGATGGATAGCTGCACCAACCAAAATTTTCCATGCTTTCTCCTTAGCAAATGCAAACTTTCCACCATCTTAGGATCTATATAACTATGACTAGATCCTGAATCAATTAAAATAGCAATGGTTTGGTTGTTGATCATACCTTCCACTTTAATCATGTGATCGATACTCTGCTTTCTTGTTTTCCAGGGCTACATAGATCCTTGGTACATTTATGCCACATGTCCTCCACTATTTTAACTTGTTGTACATTGTGAGCTTGACCACTTTTTCACCTCTGTGAGGGACAATCTACGAACATATGATCTCCTTTACAACCTGGAGCATTGAATGGGTGGTTTCCTTTGCCTTTGACCCAGGTCTCATTTTGTTGGGTTCTCTAGAGTTGGTTGTCCTAAGAGTTATTTATGAAGGAGAATGGTGGCTTAGATCCCTTCTTCTTGATCCATCTTGAATTTATTTTGTCTTCCCCAAGCTTAGGATTATTTATGAAGAATGGTGGCTTAGATCCCTTCTTCCACTGATCCATCTTGAATTTATTTTTGTCTTCCCAAGCTTTTTGGAAATTTGGACCTGCTTTTTTTTTATCATATAGGCATTTAGCTCACCTTATGGTATCCTCCAATGTCTTGGGATCATCATATTGTATTTTGTCATTGTTGAATGATGGCAATCCACCCAAATATCTTTGAATCTTAACTATCTCATCCTTGATGAAAGAAACATATTTCAACAGTTCCAAAAACCTTCTCTCATATTCATCTATGGTCATACTCCCAAGCTTGAGTTCAAAGAACTCTTTCATTTTCTTGTCATAGTATCTCTTAGTCAAGTATTTTTTTTCAAAACACTTCTTGAATTCTCTCCAAGTAACACTTTTCTCTTTAATGTGTTGCACCTGCACAAGTTGATCCCACCACATGGATGCCTTTCCCTTGATTTGATAGATGGCAATTCTACTCTCTACATGAGATGAATAATTATGCAATTTAAAATACTTTCTCATGCCCAACAACCATATCTTTGCATCTTCATCCTTCTTGTGCTCACCATCAAATGTAGGAGGTTTGATTTTGTTCATTTCTCCTCTCAGTTCATCCGCCCCATAAATCTTATGCTTCCTAAGAGGGGATGGACTTGATTTGTTGTGTGCTCTCTTATTGGAATGCCTCAGGGAGCGGTGGTGATGTCTACTAACACTTCTTGTTCCTCTTTTCTCATCAGGAGACTTGCGACTTCCTAATTTGATTGAGCCACTCTCCTTATCCAATTTCTTTTCTATTATGTTCAAGCTCTGCATTAGCTTCATGTTGAAGTTCTCCAGTTTCTCCTTGGATCTCATAAGCCTTTCATTATCGGCTTTATGTCTTTGGACATCCCTCTACAATTTTTTAATTATCTCTACCATATTCATGTTTTCATCCATTCCTTCTCCATGTCCATTGGAGTTTGTTCCTTCAATGCCCAAATGGACATCCATCACTTTGATCTCATCTTCCTGGCTATAAGTCCCCTGTGCCTCTTCCATTCCTATGGAATCTATGTTGATCTTGATCTGATTTAGTTGTTGTTAATTCTGCAAAATGTGCAGCCAACTAAACATTGTCAGGTTAACTGACTCAACAATTTCATGAAAAATATGAACCATTATGGTTCAATAATATATCAGAATTCTTTCTTTTGATTTCCTAAAAAATTGAATGCCCAAATCAATTTTCTGGGTGCATGATTATATTCTATTGTCTGATACCATTCCAATTCTTGTTTCCATGCTTAATTCCGAGTCTTGAGGAGAAATTTATGGTTATTTGAAAATTGCCCATTAATTTTTCTCTTCACACATCAACTTGGTGCAATTATGCGTTGTAATTATGCATTTTTGCACCTACTCCATTGGATTTTTTGTAGGATCTCAATTTGGTTTCTTCATATTCATATTATGGGAACTCTTTCCAAGTTTCACCTTTTTCTAGGTTCTGGGCTGCTAGTTACAGTCTGCTGAAGTTCTAGGCCAATTCATGTTTTTGGTCTAGAATGCTACAAGTACCTTCTTTTCCATATTAAACATTTTTAACATGCCCAGAAATTTAATTCAGCTCTAGGAATGTCGGTTCAATATCTTTCCATTCACTACTCCTGCGCCTCAATCTTATTCTGGAGCAGAAAGTTATGGCTCTTTGAAGTTAGTTGGGTCTTAAAATTTACCCTCCACTGTTTATGTTGTAACTTTCTCATAAAAGCTATGTTTGACGAACAGTTTACACCATTATAAAGATATCTTCGAGATCTTTTATTTGAGTTGTAGAGACAATGTTTACCTTGGTAAACTTTGTTCTTGTGGTTTTTGAGTACCTAAAAATGCTCTTAAGGGCCTCAAAAACGCGCTACAAAAAGATGATGTTCAAATAGTATAAAATGTTGTCGAATTTCGTTGGTTTTCCGTTGTTGTTCACCATCCAAATGACTTCTCGCTCACAAATTTCAACTTGTACACCCTTATTTAGCATGCGCGGAAACACCATAAGGTAAATCGTGCTTCGCGCACCTATAACCACTATGCATCACTTCTTTGTTGCACCAATAACTAGCGCACACTACTTTTGTGCCGAGCGCCAATATCCACCACGCACAGTTTTGGTTCTTGCACTATTACATGTTGTGCGCAATTTTTGTATCGTGCGCTTATATTCCACGCGCATTTTGTTGGACAACTAAGAGGGGGGGTGAATCAGTTGTTACCGTGCTTAAACAATTATGCTTATTTTAAACTCTTTGCAGAGCACTTAATGACAATCACAATAATGCAGGGAGGTAAGCAATAGAACATTCGACATCAGTCACACATATGAAATATACAGAGACAGATATTTCCTGAGGAAACCCATAAAGGGTAAAAACCTCTTCTTCTTGGTATGATAAGTAATGTTTACATTTTGTACATTATCATACATATGAGCTCCAACTCATTGTGAGGCTACAACCTCTGTTTTGCAAGCTGCAACTTGCTGAGAGCACCAACTCTCTGTTTTCTCTAGCACCTGCTAGAAGGAAGCACCAACTCCCTAGTTTCTCTAGCACCCACTAGAAGGAATCACCAACTCCCTGGTTTCTCTAGCACCCACTAGAAGGAAGGACCAACTCCCTGGTTTCTCTAGCACCCACTAGAAGGAAGAAACAACTCCCTAAGTGTTCCAGCACCAACTGGATGGAAGCACCAACTTCCAGTCACACAGGCACCAACCTGTAAAACAAAGAACAACATTTCTCCCTTGCACCACCCTGCCACCCTGGTTTCTCTAGCTGCAACCAGATGGAAGTTACAATTCACTATGTTCAAGCACCCACTTGAACCTCTGAGGACAACAGTCCTCCCTAGAACCTCCCTACCACCTTGAAATATAAAGTTTTCTATATATAAATTTATCATAGTGATACAATATTTATCAAAGGCTTACTGGTCTCATCACTGTTTTTCTACACTGCTCTGCTCTACCTACATCGATGTCTTCCTGCACCCCTTCCTTATGCTTTATGTTCTTCTGCCTTTCATGCTCTATGCGCCATGTCCCTTCTATGCACCATTCCTCTTCTGTGCATTTATGCTTGACTCTTCCTCCTTCTACACACCTGAATCACTCTCAACAACAACCCTCATCTCTTATTTGTTCTGCATTCTTATAGTCTTTGTGAACCTTGTGCATGCTATATGCACAAATGATTCTACATGCTCTTCAATGTGCCACGGTCCTGCTCATCGGGTTGTTCACTGCCACTCCACTTTTTCTCTGCTTCGCTCGCTCAAGCCTCAAAAAGAAAACTGCATCTCGCTTCTGTCTATTCCTCATCTGTTACTCATCTCTGAGTTTTATCTC